>OX439386.1:18992018-19119305 GCA_949319315.1 Zelleria hepariella | reverse complement strand
TGCCGTTGTAAAATTGTGATAAAATACGTAATTTAAGTTTTTGTAGTTCAAATAACGTATTTTATCACAATTTCATGGCGGCTTGCGGTATACTTCTAAGTAAAATAAGTGCATTTTTGGTGACCATTGACATACAATTTTACCTGTTAGGCGGGAATTCTAGAAAATTTTAAGAATATGTTGCTATTTGATTTTGTCGTAGAGCACTTGTACTAAGTAACAGAAAAATCGGAGAAAAATAGTGGTCAAAAATTAAAAAAAGGCGTTGCTCTCAATACAATTTCGCGGTTTTTTCGGTTTTTTACATGGTTTCAGTCGGCGCTCGAGATCACAAACTTGGTTGGGCCAACCTCATAAACAAATCAGCCAAAAGTCAGAACTACCGGATGTAATGCAAGGTACCTACTCATACATTTATTGCCAAAACGCATTTTTCGATTTTTGACTTAATTTTTTTCATGGGTTAGGAACTGGAAAATTTAGGTTCTATTACGTAGAATTACGTAAATTTTCACAATATCAAGGTGACAAGCGGTAACCTTTTATTCTGAATTAAGTGCATTTTTGCCTACTTTAGGCTTGAAATTTTTCATGTTTGCGGCGGGTCAGGAACGGCAAGATTTGGTTTTTTGTAGCTCAAATTACGTATTTTATCACAATTTCACAACGGCATGCGGTAACCTTTTAAGTGGATTAACTGCATTTTTGGTGACTTTTGAGTCTTTTGACATACAATTTTACCGGTTAGGGGGGAATTCTTGAAAAATTTAAGAATACGTTACTATTTGATTTGGCCGTAGAGTACTTGTACCAATTTACAGAAAAATCGGAGCGAAAATGTGGCCAAAAACTGAAAAAAAGGCGTTGCTCTCAATACTATTTCGCGGTTTTTTCGGTTTTTTACATGGTTGGGGCCGGCGCTCGAGATCACAAACTTGGATAATTCATTGTGCCAACATCATAAACAAATCTGCCAAAAGTCAGAAATACCGGATGTAAAGCAAGGTACCCATACATTCATTGCCAAAACGCATTTTTCGATTTTTGACTTTATTTTTTTCATGGATGCGGCGGGTTAGGGACTGCAAGATTTAGGTTCTATTAATGTGGAATTGCATAAATTTTCACAATATGAAGGTGTTAAGCGGTAACCTTTTATTCTGAATTAAGTGCATTTTTGCCCACTTTTGGCTTGAATTTTTTCATGTTTGCGGCGGGTTAGGAACGGCAAGATTTGTT
The DNA here is from genome assembly GCA_949319315.1 of Zelleria hepariella. Lineage (NCBI taxonomy): Eukaryota > Metazoa > Arthropoda > Insecta > Lepidoptera > Yponomeutidae > Zelleria > Zelleria hepariella. The sequence continues at coordinate 19,118,066 of OX439386.1, read as the reverse complement.
TTTTTTGTAGCTCAAATTACGTATTTTATCACAATTTCACAACGGCATGCGGTAACCTTTTAAGTGAATTAACTGCATTTTTGGTGACTTTTGACATACAATTTTACCGGTTAGGGGGGAATTCTTGAAAATTTAAGAATACGTTACTATTTGATTTGGCCGTAGAGTACTTGTACCAATTTACAGAAAAATCGGAGCGAAAATGTGGCCAAAAACTGAAAAAAGGCGTTGCTTTCAATACAATTTCGCGGTTTTTTCGGTTTTTTACATGGTTGCGGTCGGCGCTCGAGATCACAAACTTGGATAATTCATTGGGCCAACATCATAAACAAATCAGCCAAAAGTCAGAACTACCGGATGTAAAGCAAGGTACCCATACATTCATTGCCAAAACGCATTTTTTCGATTTTTGACTTAATTTTTTTCATGGATGCGGCGGGTTAGGGACTGCAAGATTTAGGTTCTAGTATGTGGAATTGCATAAATTTTCACAATATCAAGGTGGCAAGCGGTAACCTTTTATTCTGAATTAAGTGCATTTTTTCGTACGTTTGACCTTAAATTTCTCATTGATGCGGCGGGTTAAGAACGGCAAGATTTGGTTTTTTGTAGCTCAAATTACGTATTTTATCACAATTTCACAACGGCATGCGGTAACCTTTTAAGTGAATTAACTGCATTTTTGGTGACTTTTGAGTCTTTTGACATACAATTTTACCGGCTAGGGGGGAATTCTTGAAAATTTTAAGAATACGTTACTATTTGATTTTGTCGTAGAGTACTTGTACTAAGTTACAGAAAAATCGGAGCAAAAATGTGGCCAAAAACTGAAAAAAGGCGTTGCTCTCAATACAATTTCGCGGTTTTTTCGGTTTTTTACATGGTTGCGGTCGGCGCTCGAGATCACAAACTTGGTTAATTCATTGGGCCAATATCGTAAACAAATCAGCCAAAAGTCAGAACTACCGGAAGTAAAGCAAGGTACCCATACATTCATTGCCAAAACGCATTTTTCGATTTTTGACTTAATTTTTTTCATGGATGCGGCGGGTTAGAGACTAAAAGATTTAAGTTCTAGTATGTGGAATTGCATAAATTTTCATGATATCAAGGTGGCAAGCGGTAACCTTTTATTCTGAATTAAGTGCATTTTTGCCTACTTTTGGCTTGAATTTTTTCATGTTTGCGGCGGGTCAGGAACGGCAAGATTTGGTTTTTTGTAGCTCAAATTACGTATTTTATCACAATTTCACAACGGCATGCGGTAACCTTTTAAGTGAATTAACTGCATTTTTGGTGACTTTTGAGTCTTTTGACATACAATTTTACCGGCTAGGGGGGAATTCTTGAAAATTTTAAGAATACGTTACTATTTGATTTTGTCGTAGAGTACTTGTACTAAGTTACAGAAAAATCGGAGCAAAAATGTGGCCAAAAACTGAAAAAAGGCGTTGCTCTCAATACAATTTCGCGGTTTTTTCGGTTTTTTACATGGTTGCGGTCGGCGCTCGAGATCACAAACTTGGTTAATTCATTGGGCCAACATCATAAACAAATCAGCCAAAAGTCAGAACTACCGGATGTAAAGCAAGTTACCCATACATTCATTGCCAAAACGCATTTTTCGATTTTAGACTTAATTTTTTTCATGGATGCGGCGGGTTAGAGACTGAAAGATTTAGGTTCTAGTATGTGGAATTGCATAAATTTTCATAATGTCAAGGTGGCAAGCGGTAACCTTTTATTCTGAATTAATTGCATTTTTGCCTACTTTTGGCTTGAATTTTTTCATGTTTGCGGCGGGTCAGGAACGGCAAGATTTGGTTTTTTGTAGCTCAAATTACGTATTTTATCACAATTTCACAACGGCATGCGGTAACCTTTTAAGTAAATTAACTGCATTTTTGGTGACTTTTGAGTCTTTTGACATACAATTTTACCAGCTAGGTAGGAATTCTTGAAAATTTTAAGAATACGTTACTATTTGATTTTGTCGTAGAGTACTTGTATTAAGTTACAGAAAAATCGGAGCAAAAATGTGGCCAAAAACTGAAAAAAAGGCGTTGCTCTCAATACAATTTCGCGGTTTTTTCGGTTTTTTACATGGTTGCGGTCGGCGCTCGAGATCACAAACTTGGATAATTCATTGGGCCAACATCATAAACAAATCAGCCAAAATTCAGAACTACCGGATGTAAAGCAAGGTACCCATACATTCATTGCCAAAACGCATTTTTCGATTTTTGACTTAATTTTTTTCATGGATGCGGCGGGTTAGGGACTGCAAGATTTAGGTTCTAGTATGTGAAATTGCATAAATTTTCATAATATCAAGGTGGCAAGCGGTAACCTTTTATTCTGAATTAAGTGCATTTTTTCGTAACTTTGACCTTAAATATCTCATTGATGCGGCGGGTTAAGAACGGCAAGATTTGGTTTTTTGTAGCTCAAATTACGTATTTTATCACAATTTCACAACGGCATGCGGTAACCTTTTAAGTGAATTAACTGCATTTTTGGTGACTTTTGACATACAATTTTACCGGCTAGGGGGGAATTCTTGAAAATTTTAAGAATGTGTTACTATTTGATTTTGTCGAAGAGTACTTGTACTAAGTTACAGAAAAATCGGAGCAAAAATGTGGCCAAAAACTGAAAAAAGGCATTGCTCTCAATACAATTTCGCGGTTTTTTCGGTTTTTGACATGGTTGCGGTCGGCGCTCGAGATCACAAACTTGGATAATTCTTTGGGCCAACATCATAAACAAATCAGCCAAAATTCAGAACTACCGGATGTAAAGCAAGGTACCCATACATTCATTGCCAAAACGCATTTTTCGATTTTTGACTTAATTTTTTTCATGGATGCGGCGGGTTAGGGACTGCAAGATTTAGGTTCTAGTATGTGAAATTGCATAAATTTTCACAATATCAAGGTGGCAAGCGGTAACCTTTTACTCTGAATTAAGTGCATTTTTTCGTAACTTTGAACTTAAATATCTCATTGATGCGGCGGGTTAGGAACTTCAAAAATTAGGTGTTTGTACCCAGAATGACGTGTTTTACAACATATCAAAAGGGGAACCGGTAACCTTTTACTCTGAATTAAGTGCATTTTTTCGTAACTTTGACCTTAAATTTCTCATTGATGCGGCGGGTTAGGACCTTCAAAAATTAGATGTTTGTACCCAGAATGACGTGCTTTACAACATATCAAAAGGGGAACCGGTAACCTTTCAAGAAAATTAAACGGTCGCTGGCGACTGTACTATTATGGGTATCAACACAAAACTGGCTGTTTTAGATAGCTCTCACCTAATTCTAGGGTTTGATATGTGAACATTTTCGATTTTTTTAGTGTATTTGATACAGTAATCGTTTTTGTGCATTTTTTTTGCGCGCGGGCTAATTCACTATGCCCAGCGCCTTAAGCAACAACGGCCGCGGTCAGTCCATGGATGGGTGACCGTTAGTGGCAATAATATCTGAGCGCTTCCGTGCTTCGGAAGGCACGTTAAACCGTTGGTCCCGGTTGATCCAAAGCCATGTCAGAGACCCTTTGGGTGGCCTAAAAACTCTGACACCAGGGGTGGCCACTACCTCATACGATCACCTACCCATTTACCTGCCTACCAAATTTCATCACGATCCGACTAAAACTCAAGTTATCGTCGAACGAACATTCATACATACAAACATACAAACGCCGGATTGTTCCAGTAGACTCCGAGAACTTCGCTCGCTCGTTCAACTAGTGGTTCGCCCCGAACTATGAACTCGTGACCCCATATCACAGCAACCCCTCGACCTATTCAGCACACGATGGCGTTGTCAGTAAAATAATGTGGAAAAATGGTCACGAGGACTTTTAGAATTTGGCCTTTCATTTGGAGAACCACGTAAGAAGCATGGGGGGTTACCCTTGACGCTATTGCGATCAAAATGAAAAATTAATTTCTCTTTCAATTCGCATAGTAATGCTTTGATTTTAAATAGGTACTTAGTAATCTTTATTCAAAGGTAAGGCTGTTTATTCAATAAAAACACAAAATGCGTCTTAATTTGTAAAATATTAAATTTTGTAAATTGCGCCATATTGCGGCCGTATTGGAAAAAAGCGTCAAGGGTAGAGGGGCAGGCCTATGACATCAAAATAGTCTCTCACCCAAGATGGAAGCGGCGAACAGCGCCAGGAACCAGTACCACATGGTGACGAAGACCATCTGGTGCACCAGGTTCATCGACATCACGCAGAGCGAGTCGTGATTCTGTACGCTGCCTGACTTCCCGTAAGAGTTGAATTTGCACTTGGTCATCTGGAGGAGGAGGGAGACATTCATAAGTAAGATGTAGCCTGTACTGTCCTGCCTGCCTGTGCATGTCCCACTAGCTGGGCAAAGGCCTTTTCTCAGCGAGAGCTCAGGGCCCTTAGCCTGTAACACAATGGTGCCAAAATGGGCTGTCAGGTGACGACTTCAATTACGATTTGCTAACGCTGTCTGTCCTTTAATGTTTTTGTAGTACAGCAAAGAATATTTTGATTCTAATTCTAGAGGATTAGTTCTCTGGTTGTAGGAGAAAAACGAGGAGAGCCCGGTTTTGTCCTTCTGCCGGGATGCCATTGACCCGCCATTGCGTTACAGGCTAAGGGCCCAGTGCGGATTGGCGGTTCGCGAGCCGGCTACACACGGCCCTAAAATCAGTTGCGATATCGGGACAATGGCGGTGGGGATGAAATCGGCTCGTAGTTCGAATCGGCAGTAGCAAAGGTACCTATAATGCCGAAATCTGACGAATTTTGTATCTCACAGGGCGAGGAAATGGTTGAGAGATGCACCGAAAAACAATAGACAACTAGGTACACACGACAGCAGGTCGACGCAATACACGCTGGCTCTCTACTCGGTTACGTTAGGGTGACTTTACAACAAAAGTGTACAGTCTGACGTGCTGTCGTGTGTACATATGGTGAGTTTCCTTCTTTGCAAGTGATGAAGTGACAGATGTTTTTTTTTTTTGCCTCATCGTATGTTACTAATAACAGCATACTTTCCGAGCCTGGGAGATCAAAATAAAGTTAAAGCGGAGTATCGGTGGACGGTGTTTATACATATGCTGTGCTCTTACCAAGGGGAATGTTTTCGCCAGCTGCATCTGATCGCTGGTGCCCAGAGGGATGAAGCGGCCGCCCAGCACCAGGTCCAGGAGATAGACCTGCAGCACCAGTTGCGCCAGGTTGAGGACCTCCATGGAGACCAGCCAGGTGGACCAGGTGCGATTCACGTGCAGCCTGAGGGTCACACATATTCAAATTACTTTAAAGAGAAAAAATTAATTTGATTAACTAAATAACTTACCTACCGTGGGAATTGGCGCTGGATGCTGTAACACAGGCCTATACCTAAGCCTAGTACAGTCGGCCACACGCTAGGATACCCCTTTTTGTTCGATTGCCGCGCGCGGTAAGAACGCCATGGGGTATCTTTACTGTGGCCCACCGTACCTACTGCAAGTCAGCAACGGATGCTAACCTTCTGTCATTTTTAATTTGTACAAAATTGTAAACTAAATTCGAATGGTAAATAAATTATTGTTATTCTTATTAAATATGTATTTATTACGAGCGAGCGAAGCGAGCGATATATGGTTTGGATGATGCTACTGCTCCACCTGCGTGTTAGCGCGTTAATTAGCGCGCTAAGTCGTAAAGTGGAACTTATCTTATCTTAGGTCTCCGAGGCCAAGCTACGGAAAGTTACGGAAAAAACCGTCTGTAGATATTTAAGACTTGTGCGCAGGATAAAGGATAAAGGTAACTACTCATCATTCCAAACAAACTGAAACTCACTAAATTGAGGTCACTGCAGACAACCACAAGGCCTGTTATCCCGTTTAACCCATGATGACGAATCAAAAACCGCAAAATACCTATTTACGCACTCGTCTCTAGTTACGTGCTCTCATTTTGTCCGCTTTTATGAGTATTTTAGTTGTATTTTAACTAGTACATACCTAGTAACTTGTAATAGGGCTTTTTACGACGATTACGGACAAATTAACGGCACCCATAAATTATGAATCTGGATCATATCTGGATACTGTCATGAGTAGTCATGACGTGATCAAGAAGTCAGTACCTAATGGCGCATTTCGTAAGCACTGCACATTGCACTGCTGCATGAGAGCATAATTACTGCTGCATGCATTGTATTATTTATTATATTGTGATGAATAAAGTACAATTTCATTTAATTTTATTTTTAGGACTCTAGGCCTTTTTCTGTAGCCAATGACTAAACCGGCCAAATGTCGGACTCGCGCACGAAGGGTTCCGTACCAATATCTATAAAAACGGCAAAATAAAAACACGTTTCTTGTATGAGAGCACCCTTAAATATTTATTTTATTGTTTTTTTTTTTTTATTTGATGCTATAGCGGCAACAGAAATACATCATCTGTGAAAATGTCAACTGTCTAACTATCACGGTTCATGAGGTACCTACAGCTTGGTGACAGACGGACAGCGGAGTCTTAGCAATAGGGTCCTTAATTACCCTTTGAGGGTAAGGGAACCCTAAAAAGGGCCCTCTTTACTTCGTCATTGTCTGCAGCCTAATCCTAAGTAGGTAAAATGTTTGTATCTCACCTCAAAACAATATCCTTCCTAATGAATTCCAGCCGGTTTCTGATATGTCCTTTGGCAGGCACCTTCACGGCCTTGCAGTCCAGTTCAGCGTCGCCAAATGCCAGACGCCAATTCTGGAGGCCATCCACTAGGGCCTTGATTCTACCTCCTGCGGAGATAAGTAAATACAATCAAAACTGTGCTCCCATAAACCTTTTTCCCCTCGCGCCACCTCTCACTTCTAAGGCCCACATGATGAAGAAACTGCAAGCGTTAGGGATTCGAGTGCACTGCACAAAAGCCAGGGGCCTTAGCCTGTAACGCAATGGCGTGGCGAATTTCTCCATTCAGAAACAGGCAGTTAGGGTGGCATTCATAGTGGTCATCTCAAGATCGAGCTCAAGTAGGTGAACTCAGAAAACACACAAAATATCGTTAAAACGCTTTGATGCGCGGGAGTTTTATTTACCGACAGCGTAGCGATGTCCTGCGAAGTGCCGAAGTATTCGCGAATATTTGGCTACACACATCACGATAACGCGTATATTCGGGTTAGCGCGATGTGTGCGGCCGCAGCATAAGAAGCAAAAAAAATAGAAGTTAAAAACTAAAACCCGACTACTAAAAGGCTTAAAACAAGACCTGTTTATCCTTAAAATAGACTCATAGATAATTAATCGTAGTCGGAGGCCTTCGGTTTATCAAATGCGAATGTGGTGTCCTCCGACTACGATTAATTATCTATGAGTCTATTTTAAGGATAAACAGGTCTTGTTTTAAGCCTTTTAGTAGTCGGGTTTTAGTTTTTAACTTCTATTTTTTTTTGAGCTTTTTAGTAAGTCATTTTGGACGATCACCAAGAATAGATCCAAGAAGGGCAAAAAAAAACACATTTTTGAATTTTTTGTTCTATTTGTTATGTTGACGCTACATGTGTTATACATTTTTGAAAAGGTCTTTTAAAGCCCTTTCATTTGATACCCATGACGATGGTATCCGATAATTTTTATTTTTAGGTCCACCACTTTAGGGCGCAGCACAGCCGCCATCTTGATTTTTTTCAAAATTAAACTATCCTATGTTACCTGGGTGATTAAGACGAATCCAACGACACCTCATTTGTTGAAATCGGCCGAGTAGTTTAGGCTCTGCGAGGGAACAGATGAACACACAAACATACATACATACATACATACATACATACATACATACATACATACATACATACTTACATACGCTGCTAAAATCATAACCCTCCTTTTTGCTTCGCGTAGTCGGGTAAAGAAAGAGCCTGCGCAGACGACGACGCACGGTGGCGGAGACAAAAGTTCGCGGCCCCGCCCCGCGGACTTTTTGTCCGCCACTTGACTGTGCGTCGTCTGCGTAGGCCCTTATAGACTTTATTACCCTCCTTTCCCTTCCAGATGAGATGCGGCAGGTAGAAGCTGAGTGCCTGCGCAAACAGAATGAAGGGCGTCCACTGATAGTACTTGTAGGTGATGATGCGGTCTTTGTCATCGTCATAATGGCCCACGCCAAGGGACAGGGCCTGCCCCGATCGTACAAGGCTCTCGTTGAACAGACGCTCCTAGAAAGCATAACGACGCTATCATATTAGAGATACCAAGGTGTTGTTTTTTAAACTGACACCCGACTTACTTACAAGCGATTATTTACACACGAGACTAAAGCAAAAAAAAAAAAACTGTGAAAAATACAATAAAAATAGATTGATTGATCCCAAATTCCCAACAAAAACATTTTCATGTAAAAATGTTGCCAAGACGAGGCCATTCACCTCGCACTCTGTCAAAAAGCTCTCAGATCTCATGTAGAGCCAAGCTTCTAATTCTAACTCTACAAGCCCTAACTTTACAAACTCTACGTGGTATGTGGCTTGACCATTTCGCTACCGTCATAAAGGTGAAACATTTATTCACTGTTCATTACATTTCTGTTTACAAGTTCTTTAGAGTAACAAAGACAATTTTTAAGTACGAACATGAGCCAAATCAGTCGAGGGGTTGCTGAGATATGGGGTCGCGAGTACATAGTTCGGGGCAAATACTAGTTATTATCACTACGACTAGAGGGCTAAACTCACCACCGTAAAAGACCCCATGATCAAGCAATAGTTGTTGATGACGGCCTGGAACTTCTCCTGCTCTTTGCCAGAGTCGCATTTGATCTGATCCCCAAGGTACTCCCGAGCACAAACGATGACGAGGCATGTCAGCAGCATGATTCCAGTGACCCGATAGTGCAGCTTGAAGACCTGGTTATCGATGGTAGGACTGGAGGATGGCTTAATCTGGTTCTTCAGACTCGCCAGCGGCTTGAAGAGCATTTTCTCCATGGTCGTTTCGTGGTGTTTTCTGCGGATTCAATTGTGCAGTTTCGAAAAGTGTTTTATAGACGCAAGACGCAAGTTACAAGATGCAAGACGCAAGCGGCAAGACTCAAAACGCAAGAGACTAAAGACGCAAGATGCATACTGTGCCTGACATTTAATTGTTTTGAAACAAAACTCGACAGTAATGGATTTTCAAAGGATAAAATAACTTTCACTTTTTCACGACCCCTAGTTTTCCCAGTATGTTAGGTAGGTACCTAGAGTACCTACCACTTGTAGGTATGCAATTTTTTTATTGTGTAAATAAATGAAAACTTACTCCTTTTATAATAATTAGGCCGAACACAAAACACACTGCGACACCATCGAATTTGTAATGAGTAATAAATAATGAAACATCGGTACCTAGTGGAAACCACAAAAAAATAAGTACCTACATAGGGACTACTAGTTAGAGAGCTGGTGACCAATCGAGATATTTTTTCGTACAAGGCTAGGAGTTGTTAGGCTGATAGAGTAGACTTCGCTGAGTCTGGGAAAAATATTTTTTTGGCACGGTTGCGGTTGAAAGTTAGATTTTTTCGACTTTGAAAGTTTAAATGTATGGGTTCAGTATATTTTTTTTGTCGTACAAGGCTAGAAACTTCTAGGTTAGTTGTTGAGACTCCGTTGAACAAGAAAATATTTGTTTTTTTGGCCGAGCGTGGTTGAAAGTTAGATTTTTATAACCCAAAAATTCACACTTTCTAGGTTATAAAAAACAATATTTCTACCGCGTTTGGCTAGTAATAAATAGTGATTTCGTGATCAGCGGACACTAAAAAGGCAGCCTAAAAACTCCCAGCCTTATAGACAAAAAAGAAATGACTCAACCCATATATTTAAACTTTCAAAGTCGAAAAAATCTAACTTTCAACCGCGACCGGACCAAAAAAATATTTTTCCCAGACTCAGCGAAGTCTACTCTATCAGCCTACTAACTCCCAGCCTTGCACGAAAAAATATCTCGATTGGTCACCAGCTCTCCAACTATACTGTCAATCCCAATTCAATATTAGGTATTATTTTGAAGTCAACTTCGCACGACAGTCAAAAAGTAAATAATCGCGATGATTTCCCTAACATAAATACCTAAATTAATTTATTTGCGTCATAATAGTAATATCTTCATTGGTGAGGTATCAGTATCACACTGTGTAGGTAGTGTACCTACCCTGTTAAGGGCATTGCATAAGTTGCAAAAGGTATAACATTCATTATCATGAATACCTACCTAGGTACTTACAATTAAATATTTTGGTATTTTTTTTAGGATTCTCTCAAGTCTCAACGCGACACATCGACTCCTCCGGTGACCCCAGGGGCCTTAGCCTGTAACTGTAAACCAATGGTGTGTCGATGGTTTCCCAGCAGAAGCACAAAACCGCGGTTTCCTCGTTTATCCCCTACAACCAGAGAAATAATCCTCTAGAATTAGAATATTCTTTGCTGTACTAGAAAAACATTAAATGGACCGGACAGAATTACTAAATCGTAATTGAAGCTGTCAGCTGGGAGCCCATTTTGGGACCATTGTTACAGGCTAAAGCCCCAGCTTTTACATAAATACAGACCACTGCTTATTACACCAAAGGAGCGGACAGTACTATTGGTGACGAATTGACGATGCCTTATCTAAAGCAGTGTCCGGTCAACGTAATGCATTATTATTGAACGAGCGAGCGAAGCGAACGAAGTTCTCCGAGTCTACTGGAACAATCCGGCGTTTGTATGTATGTATGAATGTTCGTTCGACGATAACTTGAGTAAATTTGGTCGGATCGTCACGAAATTTGGTAGGCAGGTAAATAAGGTAAAGAGAATTTTTAAGTTCGAACATGAGCCAAATCGGTCGAGGGGTTGCTGAGATATGGGGTCGCGAGTTCGAAGTTCGGGGCGAACCACTAGTTATTCTCATACGCTCTCCAATAAAATTCTGTAAAATAAAAAAAATATAGGTACCTATAACCCACCCACCTTCCTTATATGGTCCGTCCGAGTAAAGGTTTTAGGTATGAACAGCAGACCAGGGCCTTTAGCCTGAACGCAATGGTGCCAAAATGGGCTGTCGGTTGACGGCTTCAATTACGATTTACTAACGCTGTCTGTCCTTTTAATGTTTTTGTAATACAGCAAAGCATATTTTGATTCTAATTCTAGAGGATAAGTTCTCTGGTTGTAGGAGAAAAACGAGGAAACCCAGGGGCCTTAGCCTGTAACGCAATGGCGGGTCGATGGCGTCCCGGCAGAAGGACAAAACCGGGGTTTCCTCGTTTTTCTCCTACAACCAGAGAACTAATCCTCTAGAATTAGAATCTGAATATTCTTTGCTGTACTACAAAAACATTAAAAGGACCGACAAATCGTAATTGAAGCCGTCAACCGGGAGCCCATTTTGGCACCATTGCGTTACGTACGTTACAAGGCCTAAGTAGTTTTTAAAATATGGCCTCTTGCATCTACGTAATGAGATGATTCATACAGCGTCCAATGGCACCTTCACTCACACTAGATGGGTGAAGAGACCACTCGACGCTGCAGTGCCTGGGACATTGGTTTAGATTGAGTAGGCTTGCCCAGCTCGTATACCATCCTTTATCACATCTATTCGAAAATACCTCCGAAAATAATTTTACTGGATCACGGGTTGAAAAAAACAAGCTTTATGGTTAGATAAGGCATTTTATTCAGCCGCATTAGTGAGGGTAGGGGCAGGCTGGAGGCTCCTAAGCATCAGCGGCGCTCCGCAGCAAGCCAGCGCTGACCTGGTCCGTCACCAGGGGGTTGTAGTTGGACCCGTAGCGCTGCACCACCGCGAGCGGCCCCGTCTGGAAGATCTGCTCCAGACCCAGGCGGACCTGGAAACATAAGTAGTTAATCAAAAGCAGCAAGAGCTGTCAAGAGTGCCTACCTTGCAGTACAAAGCTGTCGAAGACCAGGTGCATGAGTCTGTAACGCAATGGTGCCAAAATGGGCTCTAAGGGCGCGCTAATAGCAAGGTTATTATGTAGCTGACATTACCCGCCCAACCCAGCTGTCAGCGCACCGCTTAACGCGTTAATACGTGGGTGGAGCAGGAGCATTCAGTGGGCAATTATGACCAAATTAAATAGGATCCCACCAAAAACATTTAAAATGTGAAAATTTTGGATTGAGAACTTGGCTTGACACGCTGCCGCGTGTCTAGATAACTCGCGAATTGCGACCTCGGCAAGCTCTGGACTGATTTGGCTCATGTTCGATCTTGAAAATTATTTTCGTCTCATTACCCGCCTACCAAATTTTATGACGGGATCGACTCAAGTTATCGTCGAACGAACATTAATTCATACAAACATACAAACGCTGGACCGGCGAACTCTCTCGCTTCGCTCGCTCTTTCAATTACCTACCTGTGCGGCCTGGACAGGGTCTTGGCGAATTTCAGTTCCTTCTCTGTATTTGACGTAGTAGCTGATATCCTGAAAAAATGTTGGATCATATCAGAAAAGGTCAGAAAGGGAGAAAGATAGGGCATCCTCCAAGTTTTCTCAAACGTCCGTGATTGGATCACCTAACTTACAGAGTTAGGTGATCCAATCACCTTTAACCTAGATTTAAACCCGTTCAGAAATGACACCTGGCGAGGCGGGAGGATGGCCGGTGGACAAGTGCATTGACAGAGTTGGACGAAGGTCGGTAGGAAGATCTGCAGCTCGATGGTCGGACGACCTCGTTGTGGCAGAGGATCTATGGATGCGGATGGCGAGGGACCGTGCGAGGTGGCGCGAGTGGAAAAAGGTACCCAGCAGTGGGCAAAGGTGAGCTGATGATGATGATGATGATGAACCCTTAGAAGTTTCACCTAGGAATGAGAGATAATAAGCGAAACTCGTATACAACTTAATTTTGGCGTTCTAAACGTTTTCTCAAAAGCATAAAAATCTTGTGTCTGCGTCGTAAGGTCAAAATTAAATATAACAAAAAACTATTATTTGTGATAATTACTTGTAAAGCCCCACCAGTGTTGTAATTATACAATATTGTATTATAGAGCATAAATTTTACGACAAATTTTGTTCCAACCATGTTTTTTCATTCGCTCAAGCGTTTTGAGATAGAGGGCGGAGAGCCCCAGCTCTGGCGCATAGCATATCTAGGTAGGTACATGCGACAGCACGTCAGAGTGTACACTTTTGTTGCAAAGTCGCCCGTAACGTAAGTAAATAGAGTGCACGCGTGTAAGTGCCTACGTGCTGTCGTGTGTACATCAAGTTTGGTGTCGTTTTCGTAGGACGGGGAATTCTTTTCTGGAACAATATTTTCCCACGCAAGAACAGAGTTGAAGATAGAAAAATGTGCGGTAAGTACCTGCAAAGGATCTTCCGGTACCCTCGCACGGTAAGGTTTGTACGACCCGTAAGACCTGTAGGATCGTCTCGTCCGGTGTTTGACCTGTCCACCCAAACCCTCAATGTATTTGACCTGTCCACCCAAACCCTCAATGTATTTCTTGATTCTGTCCGCCTGTTCCTTGTCTGGGTTTAGGTAATCCTGAGATCTGTGTCTGACGTAGGCGCTGATGTCTTGCATTGGGTCTTCTGGGATCCTTTGAGATGCTGGAGAGTGATAGGTCTTCTGAAATGATCGTTTGACTTAGCGATGCGGAAATTCAATCTGCATTCAGACGCATCTGGTTTACATCTACCTACTTACTATACAGGGTGTTAAAAGACCGCCAACAGACCCGAAAGCCACGCATACTAGACACCAAAACAAAGTACTTTTTCGATAAATTATTGCTGGGAAATTATTTTGGTTTTTTAGGTTATAATTTTGAAAAATATTTTATTACGCAATGGACGTGTAATGCACAGAACTCTTATTGCGCAAGCGTAGGTATCAGTTTATGTTACTTAAGCTTGAAGTGCCGATGTTTAGAATACATTGCGGGTTGCAATTTTAACGTCGATTATTGCAAGAAATATTCATGATTTTGATATGGCTTCCTGAGATAGTATGTTAAGAACTAGATACTGAATGCATTTCTGCAAAAAAAAAGTTTTGAAAAGTCCGACTTTGAACCTCATTATCTCGGAAACCGTTGATTTCCCAGGCATAGTTCCTTGGACAAAAATGTTCCTTATGATGAGGACAATACGTGGTTTCCCGCTTTGTTGGCGGTCTTTTAACACCCTGTATTTCTTATGATCTATTAAGTACGGTCGGTCACAGTCAGAGATACCCCATGGCAGCTCTTACCGCGCGCGGCATAAGGGCGCCAATCGAACAAAAAGGGGTATCCTAGAGTGTGGCCGACTGTACCATAGGACAAGCTCATGAGGAGAAAGACTGTTTCAACAACACGAAAGAATATTGAATAGGTACCTTACTTCGATCAAGGATAAAACTAGATACAACATAGAACTCTGAAATGTGTCTGGAAATATAGATGCCCAAAATTGCCTTTGGGAGCTTATTTACTCGTAGTCTATGCAATTAAAGTAAAACTGTACACTAATGCAATAAGGTTGACATTCGAATATTAGACGTATGGTCGAAATGATGTTTCGTATTGTTCTATTGCTGATATCTTTTGTTTCTGTGGGGACAAGTTTTTATTGTGATTTTATACGTAATGCGGATTCTATGGGATTTAGTTCGGTGGTACCTTAGATCGTTTCATCCATGAATCTAAAGAATGCATGATTCAATTAAATTACCTTCTGAACATCCACGGATCGCTTTTCCAACCTCTGCAAATGGTTATCATCACGAAACTCTACTTTCAAATGGCCGCCTTCAAGACCTGGATTCTCATTGCTCCACGCTTTATATTTCGTATAGTAATTGAGGAAGGCAACGATGGGATTCTGTTCTTCATCTGGTGTCTTTTCTGGAATAATATCCTGGGTTTCATCTGGACCTTTGATTTGTCCTGATATTTTTTGGGAAGTGATAGTTTTCTGGTCTTCCTTGAAGTTCTTCTTTAGAACTATCTTCTTCTCATGAACTATCTTCGATATTGGTTCGTGGTTGAAGCCTTTCTTCACCAAAGAACGCTGGTATTCGCTAGGGCGCATCTTCGAAAGGAGACCTGGATGTGGAACTGAGCGTTTCTGCCTCGGGATCGAGCTCATAGGGTCAGCAGTGGGGATGCTCCCAGGAGAGGCATTCCCATTGGTCGATGTTGATGGAGATGGGGCACTAGGTGCAGGGCCGGTGTCTGAAAGCACAAACCTGTAAATTAGTATGTACAATATGCACCACGAAAGATGAGACTTGACTCACCACTAGTTTTGACACTATTTAGCGGTATGAGGTCTGAGCGCGGGAAGAAAACGGGCGTCATCGGTGGCGCTCCACAGTCCTGCATCGCGGTATGGTTTGGTATTTCCTTTTACATTACATTGTACGGAACCCACTAAACGGGAGTTAAACACGCACTTGTCCGGTTTTAAAAAACCTACAACTTTTTGAAGTTTGTTATAAATAGCACAAATTGAAGGATAATTTAGAAATCTCGAAGGAAGAAATATCATTTTGCGACTAATGTCACATCTCCTATTCTCACGAAGTCATCCTCGACATAAGGCACGAGATTTCTGCGAGATGTTTACTTGCCTTTTTCGCTCGACATGACTCGAGTGGTCGGGAGCAGTCGAGTTCGGAATGACATGAGATTTTTCCTTCGAGATTTGTCAAATGCGATATTCCTGAGAATTAGCAACCAGTTTTTGTTACGGTTGTTTTTTTGGGTTGCACCTTTCCCACCAGTAAGATTGTACAAGTCCATGATGCTCTTCGGCAACTGCACCTTGCAGCGCTCGTTGGCCGGCTCGGGCGAGTTGGCCTGGTTGGCCAGGCAGGCCATCAGCCGCCGCTTGTCCTCGTCAGAGAGCGGCATGGCCAGCAGGGCCGAAGTTGGGGGGGAGCTCGATGTTGCAGGGAGCGCTGTGGCGTAAAGTAGACGGGTGGTTTTTTCTATTAGTGAGTAAAACCAAAGAGCATGTAATACAAGCAGTGCTCACGAAAGTTTCAGTCTAAAAATAGACGGGTGGTGTTTGGAATATTTTCAATGAGCTTTCCCGCCATGCTGCTATCGTTGAAGTTTTTTGGGACGGAGAGCTAAGGTGCCCATGTCGGCAGCCCTACCAGTGGTGTCGAGGTGGATCTAGGGTCAGGCTGAAAGGTCGCTAAGTCAGCAGCCCTACGAGTGGTGTCAAAGTGAGGGTCAGGCTCGAAGGTCGCTAAATCAGCAGCCCTACCAGTGGTCCCGAGATGGTCCCGAGGGTCTGGCTCGAAGCCCGTCAGATGGGTCAGCGTGTCCAGGAACGAGGCCAGCCGCAGCAGCAGAGCTTTATCTTCCCGGGGATCCTGCCAAACAGACATGGAGTGTTTAGTTCATAGGAATAGTACCTAGGTTCTATGATCATGCTCCTCGACTAGTAAGGGTTTCCCGCCAAGATATGCCTGGCATTGGCATACCTAATCATTCTTCAATATCAGCTCGGGCTAGGTCCTACTAGTTTATCCTGGAGCTTACATATTCTTGCTAGGCTAGACTAGATTGACCTAGGCTGAACTGGTCCTCCATACAACCTTCGGCTAGACTAGTTTGGCCTAGGAAATACCAGTTTATCTATACGGGCTTAGGTTAGGGGCTTGCTGAAAAACAGCGCTTTGCATGTGCCTACATGCCCTGCTCCCTTTGATGCCAAAGCATACTCTACACGGTAATATTACTTATTGTTTAAGTATTAAATATTACCTTAATATTAAGCTCTATTTTTAAGTTGGCATCAATAAAGTGATTTGTATTTGTATTTGTATTTAGACTAGTTTGGCCTAGCCGAAACTAGTTTATCCTGAAATCGGGTTTGGCCGGTAACATATCCACTGACTCGCAGTCTGCGTTTTGGCTGCATGATGATGATGATGGTGAAATTGATGACGATACCCACCCGGTGTGGATCCTGGTCGTAGGCCCGCTCCTGCAGCAGGCGCGTGGTGTGCAGCGCCAGCTGTGCGACGCGCCGCACGTGTTCGCTCTTCTGCGTCGCCTCCTTGCACGACTGGTAGCTGCCAGAGGCCACCAGCTGGAATGGTAGGTTGGATACACGTTTTAGAAAGACCTTATAATCAATTTAAAATGTCGGGGAAATTTTAGCTTTTTAGCAAACATTGCTCTCTCAATGGCTCTTTGGTAGAGTCCATGTCTCAGAACCATATGTAAGAGTACACACTGGTTGAAAACCTTGGTCTTATGGCATTGTGGTATAGTTTGGATTTAAACTTGCAAAACAGGTCAGTACTATCAGGTTAGTCTGTAACGTAATGGCGTGTAGATGGTGTCCCCCCAGTAGAAGGACAAAACCGGGGTTTCCTCGTTTTTCTCCTACAACCAGCGAACTTAGTCCTCTAGAATTAGAATCAGTATATTCTTTGCTGTACTACAAAAACATTAAAAGGACCGACAGCATTAATAAATCGTTATTGAAGCCGCTAACTGGGAGCGCAATTTGGCACCATTGCGTTATAGGCTAAGGCCCCAGCAAGCGTAGCATGAGGCTGGGTTAGGGCATATCTATGGATGGGTTTAAAACTATTTGTACCTCACTATTTTGTTTGAAATAGAGCGGGATACACAGAGTTATAAACCCATAGATACGCTCTAACCCAGTCTCATGCTACGCTTGCAGGGGCCTTAGCCTGTAACGCAATAGTGCCAAAATGGGCTCCCAGTTTACGGCTTCAATTACGATTTATTTGCTGTCGGTCCTTTTAATGTTTTTGTAGTACAGCAAAGAATATTCTGATTCTAATTCTAGAGGATTAGTTCACTGGTTGTAGGAGAAAAACGAGGAAGCCCCGGTTTTGTCCTGCTGCCGGGTGGGACGCCATCGACACGCCATTGCGTTACAGGCTAAGGCCCCTGGATGGTAGATACTCACAGTGGTGAAGTTAGTGCTGGTGCAGTTTTCCAGCCGCTGCGTGTACTGTTCGACGGCTCGGCGGAGCCCCTCTAGGTAGCGCGCGCCCGAGGCCACGATGTGATTCACCTGGGCGTTACGGTACGGTGAGGTATGGGAAGAATGGAGCATTGGGGGTAGGCAGCGGTACGGTAAGGTACGGGAAGATAGGGGAATTCTCTGTTCTGTTGGCTTAGGATGAGCCCCATTGTGTCCAATATCTCTCTCTTTGATCAGAAAAGAGCTGCAGTACAGACGTATCAAGCTATACAGGGTGTTACAAAAAGGTCCTGTGTAGGTCCTGTGAAACTCAAGGCAACTTTTACTATGGGGCCAAGAGTGAAATCTCGAAAAAAAGATAGGTACCTACTCCATACATTTGGTGCAGTATTAGTATGGATCAGCTGAGTAGCTACCACGAGTGCGAAAAAACTGTGCCGGACGTCTGCCGGACGTCTGTCATATATCCTAATACAATAGTAGTAAGGTTGCTTATCCAACTTATCACTTTCAGTGACAGTGACAGTAAGCACTCGTGGTAGCTGCTCAGATTTATTTTTTCGAGATTTAGCACTTGGTCCCATAATAAAAGTTGCTTGTATTGGTGGGTTAAGCGACCACTTCCAGTGTCACAGGACCTTTCTAAAACACCCTGTATAAACATCGTTATAAATTCACAAAATGTACGTAGCTTTGAAAATAAATAATGCCTCTGGACAGCGTCCACGCTGTGTATGAATCGGTAGTAGGTCTTACCTTCTTCTCCATATAGCTCTGGTACTCATAATCATCAGCGTACTGCCCCCCTTTGATCACCTCGTGGTCATCATCATCCTCCCCATCACCATGGTTGTCATGGCGGTCCACCGGTCCCACATAGCCCGGATTGCCCTCGGCAAATGGGCTGTTGCTGTAGTAGTTGTTGTAGATGAATTCTCCCCCCTTCAAAGGGGTCTTTGAGGCCTGGTTCCTCGGGGGGACATGGCCGTATTTGGCGAAGTAGTACTGCCGCACTTCGGGCAGGTCGATGGTCCAGGGTTGCGCGAGTTGGAAGGTGAGACAGAGCGTGAGAAATGTCAGGTTTGCGAACGGACGCATCTTTAGGCAGTTGGGTGTTTTGGCGCGTTCGAAAAGTTCATTTGTTTGTAAAACTTTCACAGTGCACTTTCTCCAAGTGTGTACCCTAGTTATTCTATAACACAACTTTACACAAGGGTGGCATTAATAGTCGTCAGCTCAAGCTCGAGCTCAAGTAGGTGCTCTGGGGTCTACCGGCTAAAACGAAGCCGATTACCATTGGCAAAAATCGAAGTTCGATTTATGAAATATTAACTGGGTGGCGGAAAAATTAACTGGGTGGACGTACATTTAAAAAAATCGAACTTCGTTTTTCGCCAATGGTAATCGGCTTCGTCTTAGCTGGTAGACCCCCTGAAGCCAAGATCACCTACTTGAGATAGCTTGGCTAATCAATAAAACTATCTTGAGAGCTCAACTTGAGTAAGAATGAACTATTTGACCGATTCTTGACGTCGAAGGTTAAAAACTTAGAAAATTGTTTACCGCGCTCACTCCAATACAAAGGGAGATTAGCATATCTCATAAACGGCTGAACCGATTTTGATAAAACATATCTAAGAAAACTTGCTAGAAAACCTGCTTTCAATTAGAACAAAACTCAACCAAATCTAGCTAGAAGAGCTAGTTTAAGTCCCTAGCCTTGGGTGACACAGACACACACACACACACATAGCGGTCAAACTTATAACACCCCTCTTTTTTTTGGTCGGGGGTTAAAATCGCTTTGCTACCCCTACAATGTAATCCCATTTAATAGATTCTTCCGATTCAAAAAGTTTTCCGCGTTTCCATGTTTCCATGCGCGGCAGAGCGTGCGTTTCACAATCCTCTTAACATTCTTCGAATCAGAAATGTTGCCTCGAGAAGTTTTCCCGTTGTTTTTCACGACACACGCGTTAGTTAGCTGAACAATCACTCCATACTGCGCCCGCGCAGCTAATATTCATTATAACCCTGGGAAGGTAGGTGCGCTTCCTCTCACGCTTTTGCCTAGTATAGCTAAGGGGTCGGCAAGCTGCGGCCCGCGAGCCCCATGCGGCTCTTTCGATATACGAGTTGCGGCTCTTCAGATCCATGTGCAAAAAAAAACATAATAAGTGTAAGACATGGAGGGAAAAAAAAATAATTCCGGATCGTGCATGACCCCCCAAAATCATTAGCCATAGGAAATTTGAGTGTGCAATCGTTTAATTATCGGGCGCGCTGTTCATTCAACAATGTTTTTTTATGGATATTTATAAAATTGTGGCTCTTTAATAACTGGGCTCTGATGTCTCAGGATGGTGTAGGTGCTGGGCAAGCCTACTCCATCTAAAAACAATGTCCCAGGCAGTGCAGCGCCGAGTGGTCTCTTCACCCATCTAGTGTGGGTGAAGGTGCCACTGGACGCTGTATAAATCATCTCATTACGTAGATGCAAAGGCCTTAGTTTTTTTTTATGTCTCAAAAGGTTGCCGACCCCTGGCCTAGCTAACTAATTGTTGATTTCCATTATTCGATGGATATTGGGCAACTCAGTAGGCGGCTATGTGGTCAGACAATAGCCAGGCTGGCAGAAATTAATTAAATGGATGATTCTTCAAAAAAGCGTTCTTCATTGATATCCATGGCTTTTATTTTTTCTTATCAATGGTGAAAAATAAAAATACAGAGGAAAAAAGGGTTTAAAAACTAGCTAATACGTCGATGAGGCACATCTGTAGGCTTTATAGGTTAATCAGAAAAAAATCTTCTATTTTGGCAGGCCATGGATATCAAAAAAATTGCCATGGATATCAAATAGTGTCCAAAATTTATATAAACAGTATAGTTCAGTGGTATATAATGCTTGCACTAGCTTAATCGTCACTCATGAACTGTCACAGACTTAAACAGGGCCTAAATGAAGGAAAAATATATAAATAAATCATCATAACAATCAAACCAAAGTACCTTATCAAAGTTTTATTTTGAGAAAACACAGTTAAATTTTAGAAGTTTTTAAACTTTCTCAATTGCTATCATAGTTTTATTTGAAGCTGGCGTATGTACGAGTCAGACTCGCATACTCAGGATTCCGTACCACCACAACATATTGTGTAAACATAATTATTTCCAATTATGTTTTCCCCTTACTTTGGGGTTGGTACGGTATCACCGGTACGCGACTCCAACTAACAAGGGAAAATTTTAGGAACTTATTTGTACGCGAAGGGTGCTAAACGGGACTGTATTACTCTGCCTCTGTTAATTCTACCATTATTTGCATGTATTTGGAAGAGTCCCTCTTTGAATTTTTATAAATAGTAGAATGACCATTCTTTGCATGTATTTGGCAGATAATTTTCATAAATAATATAATACCCCTAACATCTAAATCAGACATCAGCAGTTGTTCAAAGAAATCAAAATAGTTTAGCTTTAGATTACCTTTCTTTATAAACACTGTTCGTTAAGCACCGTTCACATTAGTAATAAGTAAATTTTAACAACTTCTATGTACACATGCCTTGGACTGCAGTTCAGATCTGAACCTGCTAGTGCCTTGTATATTTATACGAGTATATTCTGTGCTAGTGCGGATTCGTCTTAAATGTACTTACTGTCTGTATTCTGTTTTGTGTACTTAATAAATAAAATAAATCCATGTTTGAAAGAAAGTGAGGAACCCTCGGTTCGTGAGTCCGGCTTGCACTTGGCCGGTTGTTATTAATCTTGTGTAAATTAAGCCATATACCTAATTACAATGGATTTGAAATAATGTACCTATGAAAGTACATAATTATAACAGAGAGTAAAACCAACCAAGTGCAAAAGTTTACTGTCTAATCAATTCTCCTTAATTTCAACACAACTTAATGTTTCTGCACAAATTCTGTGAAAATTTCAATTCCTTGCCTATTATTCAACCAATTATATTTAAAGTTAACAACACTCCGTTAAGCGTAAGGCAGACAAGCAAACAGACATGCAAACATATACTGGATTATTAATAGGGTCTTATTTGGGACTTTTTCGGCTAAAACAAGTGAAATTTAAGATCATTTAATTGATATCCATGGCCAATATGTGATATCCAAGGCTTAAATCCATGGATTTTATGGCCATGGATATCAATAAAATTTAAAAGTGACGTTGTTTCTCTTTAACTATAAAAGCTATCGTATTTATTTTGATGACAATACCTACTCAGGGATATACGAAATCATGTACTTTGGATAGTTAAGTGCAAATAGTATCAGTTAACTAGCAAAACAAACCACGAGTTTCAATTACCCTCCCGAACCAAAATTTAAAAAAAGTGAAGAACTTACCTCTAAGTGTTTGCGCGAAAGTTAGCAACATACCCGTCCCATATTAGAACCGTGGTGTAACTGACAATATTTTGCACCAATCACAAGACACTTACCGCGTATTCAAGTATGTTTAAAAGCATACTTTTGTCGCGCGGTTTCAACTTCGCTCGCCGCGTGACATTAGTTTGAACCTCTACAGACACAAGGGTTTTATTTTTAGTAGAAAGATGGATACATAATATGATAGAGGCACTCTTTAGGTATTCAGAAAAGTATAAATTATAGCAGTACTTTACTTGTGAGTAAAACCATAAACAATAACAAAACAGGCGCCGCGCGTGTGACATGCAAAATACTCACAAAATTACCCAATTTGCCAGCTTCAATGGGATATTTAAGCGACTTCTTCAATCAAATATTGTTTTTTATAGATATGCCTCAATAGTGCGTTAGTTAAGAAGTGGATTAAATGCTAATACAGTACTGTGTGTTGTATACTTTAGGATATATTAGGGTGTGACTCATCCAATCGACCCTTTAAAGAATCACCCAAATATACTTACCTTTGTAGTTTTATCTAGAAGTAGCGGTGGTGGCGGTAGAACAATGGACTCGCAAGCGAGAGACCCAGGTTCGATTCCCGGTGCGGGCATACCGCTGACTTTCGTCGATCCTTACACGCTAGCACTCTACTCGGTTACGTTACGGGCGCCTTTACAACAAAAGTGTAGGTACCTACACTCTGATGTGCTGTCGTGTGTACCTGTACATTTGTGAATTTATAGTAGGCATAGAATTGATACTCGCTAACTGTGAAGGAAAACACCGTGAGAAACCTGAGCGTATGAGGCATTAGAGCCTCAACGCGAACTCTCTCTCTGAGAGACGGCCTTTGCCCAGCTAGTGGGACAATCTTACTTTTAGTTTTTTTCTGAATTTGCTGTTTTTGACGAGTTACCTACATTCGCGACGCTTTATCACCTGAATTTGTAGAGGGTTTGAAAATATGTATAATAATTCACTATTTTTGTTACATTTAAAATTAGGAAATTAGATTTATCTACACAGGGTGCAATCTGATTCGATAGTTGGCTGTCTACTGATTACTCCTGGTCCTGAGATATGTATGACAAACAACTTGTACGGTGGGCCACAGTCACAGATACCCCATGGCAGCTCTTACCGCGCGCGGCATAAAGGCGCCAATCGAAGAAAAAGGGGTATCCTAGCATGTGGCCGACTGTACTAAGTGGCAAAAAACTGGATCGAAAAAAATATCAACTGTTCCATACATAACGTAGACTCATTACTGCATGAAATCGCTTAGGTAGTTGTGAGAAACCTAAAATAAAATTTTTGGACGTCCATATTTAGATCACTCTGTATGATCCTTCAAGCAAGGCAGTCGTCACAATACAGGGGGTCTACCGGCTAAGACGAAACCGATTACCATTGGCGAAAATCGAAGTTCGATTTATGAAAAATTTTCTGGGTGGCAGTAAATTTTTCAAAAATCGAACTTCGATTTTCGTCAATGGCAATCGGCTTCGTCTTAGCCGGTAGACCCCCTGATAAAGACAAACGTGCTTGGCGTTGTAGGTATGATAGGTTTTCTCATGATGTTTTACCATGGTTTTACCTATCTCACTTTGCTAGGTCAAAGACTCGAAGTAATTAGGTATACCTACTTATCTTCTTATTAAAAGTTAATATCTTGTGTCCTAGTTACCATAACAAGTTTCTGTATACAATTATTAATAGGTATAATAACGTAAGTACCTATTAATTCACCCTTGACTCTCTTTCCGTTGTTGTGCATTGAGCTGTTTCGATGGTTGGGCCAACATGGACCAACACAGGCCAACGCCAATGTGTACAGGGGCAAGAGACCACGCGCTGCAATGCCGAAGATCCAGTTAGGTACATATTTGTTAACACTTCAAACTCCTAAATAAAAGTAGCTGCCACTAAACGCTGATGAACTAAACGTTGAATTTTGGGTAAAAATTAAACAAATCTTGATGGAAACGCCGTTTAATTCTCAGTGTCTTCCAAGTTGTTGTTGATTGAATATGGGGGGCTCTCACACGAGCCTAGATCCTCCCTCTGATCTGAGCCTAGGTTCTCATATATCAGCACATAGATCCTCAGAACTTAGCCTAGGTCATCAGATTTGAGCCTAGGTCCTGAGATATCATACTAGATTCTGAGTAAATGAACCTGGGTTTTCAGATCTAAGCCTAGGTCCTTAGATCTGAGACTAGGTCTTGAGATATGAGCCTCTGTCGGCAGATCTGAGCCTAGGTCCTCATATCTGAGCCTAGGTCCCCAGATGTGAGCCATTTTCTCAGATCTTGACCTATGTGCACCAAACTGAGCCTAGGACACTATGAGGTATTCTGTGCCCAGGTAAAGATGTTGTGGCAAAAAGTTTCCTTCTGTACAGAAGGTTTCACAAAGTTCAAGTGTCAATGGGAAGAGAACACTCCATATCCGACTCTTACTAACACTCTCATAACATTCATAATATAATAATGTTTAAATCACATAGCTACGTACAATTCGTATAGAAAAATTATTGCAGGGAATTGTCGGGCGACGCCACGCGTCCGGCTCGAAGGACCAACGCCTAGCACGGCTAGCACGGATATCGAGATCGACGACGTAGCGCAGCGAACATAGCTCTCTCTCTCTCTCTCGATTATGATCATTTGTGCTAGACTCTCGACGCCCCTGATTACGTGTCTTGCAGTCGCTGCACAACCGACACAATAGGTAAGCACTGAGAAAATAATATCACATCACAAAAACCTTTACTTTCTGCAAGATTCCTAATCAAGGTTTCGCTCGTCAATAAGGTCGATTCTGTCTAAAACTATACTAATCTGACAGCACTAAAAGTGACAGATAATGTACTAAAGATGACAACTATCTGTCACTTTAGTACATTATCTGTCACTTTTAGTGCTGTCAGATTAGTATAGTTTTAGACAGAATCGCCCTTACTGAGCCGTTTTCACGGCTGTCAAATTTCACTTTTTCTGAAGATATTATTAATCTGTGTAAGCGAAGTTTTACAGCCACATCCCGGTTCTTGTATGGCCAAGCCTATGAGCGCCATCTACCAAGGGCTTTGAATTCAGCTTTAAACTGTCAGTTGAAAACGGGCCATAGGAAAGCACTGGGAAAATAATATTACATCACATCAACCTTTACTTTCTGCAAGATTCCTAATCAAGGTTTCGCTCGTCAATTCGCTCCGGCAAGTGGCGCGCCCCCTACACACAAACACGTTACAATTAAATAGTTTTGGACATAATTAATGACAATAATTCGATTCATGCAAAAATATTAAATTTTTATAAAATGTAGTAGGTACATTTCAACAATACTGGGCACTCTATACAGGTCTGCAGGGCTAGCATGAACGTCGATTAGGTTGACCAATAATATTAAATAGTAACCAAACACATTTGCGACTAAGCAACAGAGAATCTTTTTTAAGTAGGTAGGTATGCAGGTTTGACGATTGTGTCAGTTCGTATGACGAAAAACTAAAGTCCTCTCGAAAAATCTTTCTCGAAGCGTCGTGCTAACCCTGCCATTATGCTACATGCTATGTACAGTGGACTTTGCGCTTTGCGAGCTTGCAGTAAGGGCGAAAATCGCCGGCAAGCAACTACTTACATGTGCTACTTACTTTCTATTGGCTTGGTAGTATTTGGGCCATCGGAGTCTACACTTCGGTTATCAGAGTTGAGGCGTTTTTTTTTTTTGACAGTGAAAACTCACTTTCAAAATTCGTGATCTTTGTCGTTGTATACGTGAATCTGATAAACACGCGCTCACCTCACATCAGCTCAGCGTGTTTATCAGATATCATTCCTTGAATTTCAGGAAATTTAAATTTTGAATTCCTAATGATAATAATGAAGAAAATTGTGCAAGTGACATCGATTTTTGTCTAAATTGGCCAAATAAGTTTTAGTGAAACATTACTCGTAGGTATCTATATTTTTTGCCACGATTAGCCGCCCCTAATGGTAATGGTAAAACGGGCTGTTTTCCGCAACTCGACGTCTCTACTTGCGCCTATTTTGCGTATGGTGGGATTTTTCATCCTTGCCAACCCAGCTCCTCCAGAAAGTCCAGCAGTCCACGGATGTTCTGGAGCACTTCGGGGAGCGACCCCGGCGAACCGAGGTGGGTAGCCCGGTATTTTGCCAGCTCCCTGCATTCCAGCAGGACATGAGCGGCTGTTTCGTCTGTCCCCATGCAGGCTCTGCACAGAGGACTGTCGGTGACACCTATTAAAAATAGTTGTCTGTTAAAAGGACCGTGACCGGTTATTACTCCTGTCACCGTTCGCAGCTGGTTTCTTGTTAGCCTAAGAAGTTTCCTGGTCAGACGAGGGTTTGCCATTGGCAATGCCTCTCTGGCCTGTCTGCAATCAGAGGTGTTAGCCCAGCTGGAGTATTGTAATCCGCGTGTGCGGAGTCGTATCTGTGTGCGTAGCCAGGCGTAAGGCATGGGTACAATGGGCTCTGGGCCCACGGCAACCATGTCCGACCCCTGTCTCGCTAACACATCCGCGGCATCGTTCCCGCGTGAGTTGCTGTGACCTTTGATCCATTGGAGGGTAATGCTAGAGTGTTTACATACCTCTGTCAGTCTACAATGGCAGTCGTAGATAAGGCCCGAAGTGATGGTATGACTATTGAGGGCCTGTAGTGTCGCCATGCTATCCGAGAGGATACGGATGGGGTACTCCTTCACCTCTCGTTCAGCAATCGCAGTAGCTGCTAGAATGATGCCCATAACTTCGGCCTGGAAAACTGTGTTATGGGCGCCTAGCGGCTTAGATATATTAATATTCAGGTCTTCCGAAAATACTCCGGATCCAGTGCCAGACGCAGTTTTTGAACCGTCCGTGAAGACTCTAAGTTCTCTGGGGTTGAGACTCTCAAAGTCCTCCTCGTACAGTTGTATTTTATACTTCTTTTCGAAGGAGAATTGAGGGGGGATCCTATCACATATAGCTTCAAAGAGCGGGAGGTCCTCAGTTACCCCGCTGAGTACCGCCGTGTGTGGGACCCGAACATACCTCAGAAGGTTGAGCTTTTTCAGGCGTACAGCTGAGCAGGCTGCCTCCTGTCTGATGTAGAGAGGGAGCGACGGCAAGTAAAGCATCGTCTCCAACGCTGCGGTTGGAGCCGTCCTCATGCAGCCCGTGACAGCGGCGCAAGCTAGCCTCTGAAGTTGTTGTAGCTTTTTGCTTGCAGACGCTAATTCGGATCTTGGCCACCAAACTAGCGCCGCATAGCAAATCATTGGTCGTATCACTGCCGTGTAGAGCCACAGAACTATTTTGGGGGTGAGACCCCACTTCTTCCCAATCATTCTGCGGCACTGCCAGAAAGCAATGGTGCATTTTTGCAGCTTGTGCTGTATGTGTTCACTCCAGTTTAACTTACTGTCCAGTATCACCCCAAGATACTTAACTTTAGTAGCGAGTTGGAGTTTTGTATTGAAGAGCTTAGGTAGTTGGTACCTACCTAATGATCTCTTGTTTGTGAACATTACCAGTTCCGTTTTTGCCGGGTTCACTGATAAGTCGTTGTCGGCACACCATCGTTCTACTATTCGCAGTGCTGAGCGCGTGACCTCACAAACGGTGTTGGTGACATTACCTGTGATCATGATCGCAATATCGTCTGCATAGCCAATAGTGTAGTATCGTTGCTCATTCAAAGTGGTGATCAGGTCGTTCACCACCAGGTTCCACAGGAGCGGCGAAAGTACACCACCTTGTGGGCAGCCTCTTGCTACCAAGGCTCCTTGTGTCTCTTCGCCACCTAGCCTGATGATCGTATTGCTGAGCATGTTGCTGATCCAGCCTGTTATGACTTTGTTGACCCCGTGCCTGTCCAGGGCCGTGCATATGCTGGTGAAGTTAGTTCTGTCAAAGGCTCCCTCAATGTCAATGAAGGTGCCTAAGCACATGGATTTGTTGGCCAGGGCCTCCTCTATCCTGCCGACCACCATGTGCAGTGCAGACTCTGTAGATTTGCCAGTGCAGTATGCGTGCTGGTTTTTATGCAGCGGTATTTTACTCAGGGCATTGTCCCTCAGTTCTCGATCACACAGTCTCTCGAGCGTCTTTAGGAGGAAAGATGTAAGACTGATTGGCCTGAAGGACTTTGCATCTGTGTAGTCGCTTTTACCCGGTTTAGGTCTGAAGATGACTTTCACCTCTCTCCATTGTTTTGGGATATACCTGTGGGCCAGGCATGCCCTTAGCAGAGGTGTGAGGGTTTGGATCATATCCCCCCCACCCCATTGAAGGAATGCAGGGAATACGCCGTCCAGTCCTGCTGCTTTGAAGGGGTGAAAGCTACTTAGAGCCCATTTAGTCCTGTCCTCTGTAACTATAGTTTGGGCGTAAGTCCAACAATCGTCTGTCGGTGTAATATAGTTGTCTGACCAACTTGTACTGACCTCAAACCTGCATCCCGGGAAGTGTTTTTGCAGTAGGACTTGCTGCGCTTCCTCGATTGACTTGGTGAAGGTGTTGTCTGGCTTGAGTAAGGATCCCAGCAATTGGTTCGGTTGACTGCCTAGGAGCTTCCTTACCCGATTAGCCTGTACGTTGGATTCGATGTTGCTGCAGAACTTGCGCCACGACATCGATCTCCTGTGTCTTATGCGTTGTTTATACTGGGATTTAGCCTGCTTGTAATTATCCCAGTCCTCATCAGCGCATGTGTTCATTGCCCTATTCAGGAGTCGTCTAACCTTACCTCTGAGTCTTTCGAGTTCAGGGCCCCACCAGGACTCCCCTTTAGGATCCTTTTCGGGTGGTTGCGTCATAGGGCATGCAGTGTGATAGCTCTCTACGATGTTGTCCGTTAGATTGCTTACCAGTTGTTCTATCTGATGTACGTTTTCTACCCTTTCTGGGACCTCCATCGCTTTTAGCTTGCCAGTAAGCTGACTAGTGTAGAGGGCACGACTAGTTTTGCGAGGGTTCCGGCGGGGTGGTGTAGGTTTGACATTTACCTGCAAGTCGAAGCGAATCCATCTATGATCCGAACACGATGCCTCGTCGGATACGTGCCAGTTCGAGACGAGATTCGCTGCTCCCTCTGTTGCCAGGGTCAGGTCAATGATTGTACGACTGCGTCTAGTGACGTAGGTAGGTTTGGCACCTGTGTTTAGTATAACCAGGTTCGTATTTAAGAGATATTCTACAAGTGTATTACCTCTGTTGTTTTCACACTCCATTCCCCACAGGGGGTGGTGTGCATTGGAGTCGGTGGCGATGATGATGTTTAGTCCCCCGTCCTCGCAGTATTTTACAAGCCTCGTCATCTCAGGGGGTGGTGGCTCATCGCCGTCTGGCATGTAGACAGAGGCAACGACCAGTCCCGGGGCGTCCGAGTCTTGTTGTAGGGTAAGCATTATAGCGTACAGGTCACTGGAACAGAAATCTGTTAAAGGCTGCGCAACTATATTCTTAGTAGTGTATATACAGGCCCTGATACCAGGGCCCGCACAAGTAAATAGCCTACCTCCTGCGTTGGAAAGGCCGCATATTCTGCCGCCACTGATCCACGGCTCCTGAATCAGTGCAATGGCTGTTTTGTTAACCTCCAACCACTTTCGCAATTGAGCCGTGGCGGTGATAGCGTGGTGGAGGTTGATTTGGAGGAGTGCGCAGCTAGACGAAGGGGACGCCATTGGTCTCCTGTCCGTCGCCCTCCTCGATCGCCAGCTCCTCTAGCTCCCGGGAGAACTCGTCCACGTCGTGGTCTGCCGCCGCCATCGGGACGTCAGCGACAGGTTCCGGCGGCGGGGCGACCTCTCCCGAGGGCTCAACTGTCCCAGCCTGGCTGGCCGTGGCGTCGTGTGAGGGTTTGGCGCTGTTTGTTGGCTCATTAGCCTGTACAGTCTGGGGGGTGACTTCCATGTTCTGGGGGGGGTCCACCGGGGTTTTCCTCCTTACCAGGATCTGTACGTACACCGACCCCAGCGTGAAGTTTAGTCGGCGTTGACGCTTCACGATAATTTCGAGCGTGTCCTCGGGTATGCTGACCACGATAAACGTGTTCTCGCTCTGTACGTTGTTGGAGAGAACCAACCAGCGATCGATATTCGCCCAGGGGTTGGCAGCCTTCAGCAGTCGGCCGACTCTGACGCTGTCGTGCCACACCCCTGGTATGCATATCCCACACTGCTTGCGCCGCGGGACATCCATTTGGCGTTTCGTCTCCAGCTTCACTCCTGAAGGTAGGTCTAACGCCGCCACTGTGGTCTTCAGCCACTCAAGGGTGTTAAGGTCTTCACACCATAGCCTGAGATGGCCGTTCCAGTACGAGGGTTTACCCTTAAAAATAGGGAAACCCCATTGTGGCGGCGTTTGAATAATGGCCTCGATTGCCTCCACTAAAGCGGAGGACACCTCGTCGGCCTGTAGTTTGGTAAGATTACCCGTAGTGGAGGTGACGGCTGCGACAAGCTCCGAGCACATGGCCTCCGCATAGCTGGCATGGCTCGGTCCGGGTTCACTTTGAGCGGCCGTCCTCGGCTTCTTGGACTCGCCTCGGGGAGACGCAGTGTCGTCGAGTCGAGTCCGCTTGGCAGAGGACGTAGCCCTCTCGGTGTTCCGGCTTTCGCTGCCATGCCCGCCGCGCCAGGATCCACGGTCCCAGTTTTGTCGCTGCTGCCCGCGTCCAGGTGGTTGGGCCGCTCTAGCCTCGTTCTGCGAGGCAGCAAGCTGCCCACGTCCCGAGGGTTGAGTCAGTCTCCCCACCGGCCGTGAGGGCCCGCCCCTGTTTGCGCCACGCCCATTACGATGGTGTCCACGTTCATTCGGGTGAACCGGCCCCGCCGCTGGCCGTGAGACCTCGCTCCGTGTGGCTTTGTTGCCGAACGTCGGGCGGTTGTGTCTGCGTCCTGGCGGGTGAGCCGGTCCCTCCGTCGGTCGTGAAACCTCCGCACTGGGAGTCCGCTTCACTGTCGCCTCCGGATTGGCGGTCAATGCTGGCCGTTGCTCCGGTTTTGGCGACGACGTACTCGGTATATCGGTATCTCGGTATTAGCCGCCCCTAATATCTGACCGCCCTAGGCCCGGGCCTAATCGATCTTTATGGAAACCGCCACTGCACCTGTAGGTATTTTCTCACCGGTTTTTTTTATATTATTTCAGTGTGTTTAGTTAGATCTAATAATGGCACCGCTGTAGTTTTACAAGTTTACTATTTTATTCTCAATATAAATAGGTAGATAAATTCTTTATTATTGCATTGTAATTTTATATGTGTACTTAGTGCTAGAAGCTTCCTCTACCAGTCAACTCGAGGGATATATTTTGATGATAAGCTTGCCTCTTACAATCTGTTATTTACTTTAGGTAGGTAGGTTCGTAGGTTCATACATAAGTAGGCATGTGTATAAAGCATTTATAAGTCAAATGTTACCTCTACATTCTACTTTGTATACTGACCACATCACATCAAGATCAAACCTTACTAAATAGAATAGGACGATTAATTGAGAATTTCCTTAACATAAATACTTATAAAAAAAGGGTGTGACCACAACGCCACAAAAAAAAAACAAACACCCGGAGCTTTTTCGCTCTTGTTTTAAAAAAAAACTGCGGGACTTGTACCAATTTTAAATGGTATTAGGTATTCTACGAAGTTTGAATAGAAGAAAGTGTGCGTTATCCCAGCAAACCCTTGTAGTTTTTATCTACAGGGTGTTTTTAAAAGGTCCTGTGACACTGAAAGGTGTCTCTTATCTTAACTCACCAATACAAGGAACTTTTACACACGGGGCCAAGTGTGATATCTCGAAACAAATATCAGCGGCTCCATACATTTGGTGCAGTAAGTAGGATCGTATTTCAGTATGGATTGTGTCCAGATGATGTTCTTTTCGAGATTTCGCACTTGGTCCCATAGTAAAAGTAGCATTCAGTGTCATAGG
Source organism: Zelleria hepariella (assembly GCA_949319315.1). Lineage (NCBI taxonomy): Eukaryota > Metazoa > Arthropoda > Insecta > Lepidoptera > Yponomeutidae > Zelleria > Zelleria hepariella. Next base: position 19,085,748 of record OX439386.1, on the reverse strand, counting down.
ACCTTTCTGAAACACCCTGTATAAACATTGAAAAAAATACGAAATGTGAAACGCAGTCTGTTTCATTATGGGTGTTATTTCGCATTGTAGCTATCTCTTGATTCAACTGTGGTAAAATTTTTAGGGTTCCGTACCCAAAGGGTAGTCAAATGGAGTCTTAGTAATAGGATCCTTTACCCTATTACTAAGACTCCGCTGTCCTTTCTGTCACCAGAGGCTTTATCTCATCATGAACCGTGACATTTAAGTAAGACAGTTGAAATTTTTGCTGAGAGTTGAAATAAATTGAAATTCTGACTCGCACTTGGCCGATTTTTTTAGTTTGCCTGAGTTTTTGCGTCCTTCTGCTGGACAAAGGCTGTGTGTTATCGATCTAATGAATAGCGACAGATTGTAAGGAAGGTTTGCTCCAGCAGGGGGAAAAGAAGTAAGAAAACGAACAAAATCATGAGACAGCAGTGCGTTTAATAATAATTTAAATAAAAACAGAACTAATGAGGCAGAGCACGCGCAACCTTCAAGCGACCTAAAAAAATCTACAACCTACTAAATTGTGATGGATTACAGGCAAGTACAGACCCTGTATTTTCTTAAATATCCACCGTAAAAATAACCGTTTTTAAATGTAAAAAAAAAGATTGTTCATTTCAATAAGGACTATTTTCGAGTGTTTCGACGCTCGACGGTTGAGTGGTTTTTTTTAGAGAATACTTAGAGATGCAGGTAATTTTTAAATAGCTTTATTCCTGAAACACATCAACTTCTTAATGTGATTACTAATAACTTTGTTTCTGCGACTTTGGTAAAAGTGCAATTTAATTTTTCCAGACAAATAAAATATACCAACATTTGTGGAGCGGAATAACAAATAGGAGCAGAAACGCTTGAAAGGGTGGTAGAGAGTTGAGAGGCACGTAATGAAATGGTACAAATGCAAACTTTTAAAGAATAAGAAACGTTAAAAAGTTTAAACTATCGAGCTATTCGAAAAGTCATGGAACAAAAGTTGTTGAAATATAATATTTAAAAGCTGACGTGTTTAAGGAATAAAGCTATTTTAAAATTAACCTGTATACCTTTGAGATCGTCAATCCGAACTGGGTAACGCGAGATGAAGATCAGAGCGTCTATTCTAAAAAAAAATCCACTCTCTCGTCAACCGGGTCCATATATTGTACGTCCCAGTTTTGCACGGCCCGATTTTGTACGGCCTGATTATACGAAGCCAAACGGCTTCGTAAAATCGGGCTGTACAAAACTGGCCGTACCAAACTGGCCTTGGATAATCAGCCCGTACCGATTATGCACGGCCTGATTTTGTACAGCCCGATTTTACGAGTCCCATGATATATTATACGTCAGAGTTTTGCACAGCCACGTTTTGCACGGCCTGATTATACGAAGCCATGGATTCGTAAAATCGGGCCGTACAAAACGCGGCCGTGCAAAACGCTGTGTACACCAAGTGCACATGCCGATTTTGTACAGCCCGATTTTACGAGTCCCATATTGTACGCCAGAGTTTTGCACAGCCACGTTTTGTACGGCCCGATTATTCGAAGCCAATTTGGATTCGTAAAATCGGGCTGTACAAAACGTGGCTGTGCAAAACTGGCTTTGAATAATCAGCCCGTACCGATTATGTACAGCCCGATTTTACGAATCCATTTTCAGAACTGTCAAAATGGAGCCCCGTTTACATTTATATGGTTGTCAAAATTTACCACACAGATTAGGAAACGTCAGGTAGATGTCAGGCTTGCGTCACAGATTCAGTGTGACCACTTTTAGTAGATTTCTACTTTTTTGGTAGATTTGATTTGATTTTGGAATTTCAGTAGAAAATCGGTATATTTGAGTAGATTCGGTAGAAAATTTGTATTTTAGAACATTCTGAAAAATGGTAATGCAAAATACAACTATCCAGGCCAAAAACAAAGGCTCCTGCGATATCTAAAATGCTTTGTCTTCCAGTATTGAACGCAAAATGCGAACGCACTTTTTCAGCTATAAACAGAAACTGTGTTCACAGAGAGAGTAAATAAAACCAAATAAGCCATCCAAGAAAATAGAAGCTTCTGATTGGTCGATTCCAACAGAGCCAGAGACAAGCTCACTAAAATGGAAAAAAAACGCAACTAGGATGGAGCTCTACCACAGCCTTCTTTATCTCTCAAGCCGTGCTGTGCAAGTCCTGGCAACGTCGCCCGTGAACCGGTTTACGCAGTGCACTGTCTGTCAGAAGCCATTATGATAGTACCACCAAATTAAAACTAATCCGAGTCTCACTAACTTCAACTCTGGCTGGAAACCATTAATTTTAGTCACATAATACATAACTGGCTAAATAACATGGCAGTTATGCTGTTTGTTTTTATACCATTTTTCTTGTAGTTTTAAGTTAGCTGGATAATACGTCATCTTCATTTGACGTAAGGATTTGTTTTGATTTGTTGGTGGCTGATATTGTGAGTGAAAATTAAGTGATTTATTAGTTATTCATTGCTTTAAAACAGCCTAACTTGACTTGACAGCTTAAGGTATGTTTTTAGAGTATTTTCATAGTTTTAGTCACGATTTGTAGTTACAATTTGATCCTAGAGAACCAATCGTAACACAACATTAAATTATGAATTTATTTTCAAATGCCTCGCCGGTGTTGTGTGCCCTGCTGTAAGTCGAATTACGACTCAAGTCTAAAGAGAGAAGAAAGACCTTTATCTACGTTTTCTTTCCCACGGGAAAACGATTTATTAAGTCACTGGAAAAATTATTATAAGATAGTCTTACAAGACAGGCAACCGGTTCACGCAGTCCTTAAATGCGAGGTTGCCAAACCTAACAGCATGGCTTGAGAGATAAAGAAGGCTGTGGCTCTACTCGTCAAAGTTAAAAAGATGAAAACCCAAAAACAAGATGGCGTACAGAATGTCCGTTAACTCTAGAAATTAAATGGCAAACATTTTTCATAGTAAATCCGAAAAGTGGTCGGCTGTACTATGAAAGATTTTTGCCATTTAATTTCTACAGGGTGCACTCTAAGTCGATAGCGGAACTTTAAGTAGGCTGTCTACTGATCAATACAAACAACTTGTACTAGGTGGCGACAAAAATGGAGCGAAAAAAATATCAGCTGTTCCATACAAAAGGTCGACTCAGTACTGCGCCAAATGTATGAAACAGCTGATATTTTTTTCGCTCCATTTTTGTCGCCACCTAGTACAAGTTGTTTGTATTGATCAGTAGACAGCCTACTTAAAGTTCCGCTATCGACTTAGAGTGCACCCTGTAGAGTTAACGTACAGTCTATAAATGGAAGAAATCCCCGTATTTCGTATGAAAGTTGAGTGAAATCGAATCAATGACGTTGGAGGAGCTGGAAGAAGCTATAGTAAGAAGGAACCATTTGGTGACGTCTTATATTGCATTTCCATGACCTATATTTTCTTTATTTCTTCAATTTTGTTTTTTTTTTCGCTTAAGTTGTTTAGAAGTATTTGTTGTGGCTTTTATGTAAAATAGGTTAAAAAAATTGTTAAAAACCAAATTCATTGAAATATGTGTAAACCGCCATTAATTTTGCTTACGGTTTTAGCTAACCTTGACTGCTCATTTGGTTTTAGTCAGTGAATGAAAAGAACGTCCAATGCGAACATGTGGATTCTTGGCTTTGAACTACTGAATCTTCTGATAGGTCGTTTTCATCAAAGCACTTTAAAGTCCAACGATATCAGAGTGCTGGGAAATTCAATTGTTTCACAGTTTTTATTTATTTCGAAACTAAACTGAGCTATTTTTGTTGAGCGGTTTTTCGTTCACGGCAATAAAATAGTATTCATAATTCAGCCGATTATGCGTTCTGGTCGGCAAAGCGGTGGCACTGCCCAAAAAAGTAGTTTATGACCAGAACACATAATCGGCTGAATTATTGTTGTTTTGTTGTTTAAAATAGAAAGAATACTATTTTATTGCCGTGAGCGAAAAACCACCAAACAACAATAGCTCAGATTATCTTCAAATTTTAAAAACCTGAAAAAAAAAACTTTCCCGCCACGCTGCTATCGTTGGAACTTAAAGTAGTGTGCTTTAGTGTAAGCAACCTATCAGTAGATTTAGAAGTTCAAAGGCAAGCATCCACATGTTCGCGTCGGACGCATCGCATAAAATGGATTAGTTTTCACAATACGATCCGTACGACCGCATCGTACGGATCAGTAAACGAACATGTGTAACTTTCTATTTAAAGAATATTACAATACGATGCGTACGATGCGGACATGTGGATACGGACAAGAGCCTGTAGCTTCCTTTGATGATGTAGTCTTTGCTTTGATGACGCGTTTGATCAAATCGTGTTTTGACCGTGAAGCATTTGAAAATTTTGGAACGCTTCTATTATCTTTGTTAGGCTATTTGTGTGTAAACTGAACGCAGCTATAGCCACAGATTACAAAAAAGTTCGGCGAGTTATACAGATCCACCAACTTATCTGTGAAGTGACAGAATCCGGAACTACGGTTAACGACCAATGAAAAGTGAGAATTCAGGCGCCCGCCAATCAAAACGCTGACAGTGACACCACTCATTTGGGTCTGTACAATGTAAACGAGGCGTCACTATCTTGTCTATGATGGGATTCGTAAAATCGGGCTGTACAAAATCGGCTTGTGCACTTGGTGTACACAGCGTTTAGCACGGCCGCGTTTTGTACGGCCCGATTTTCCGAGTCCATGGCTTCGTATAATCAGGCCGTACAAAACGTGGCTGTGCAAAACTCTGACGTACAATATCATGGGACTCGTAAAATCGGGCTGTACATAATCAGGCTGTGCATAATCGGTACGGGCTGATTATCCGAGGCCCGTTTTGCACAGCCACGTTTTGTACGGCCTGATTTTACGAATCCAAATTGGCTTCGGATGATCGGGCCGTACAAAACGCGGCTGTGCAAAACTCTGCCGTGCAATATATGGGACTCGTAAAATCGGGCTGTACAAAATCGCGCTGTGCACTTGCTGTACACAGTGTTTTGCACAGCCGCGTTTTGTACGGCCCGATTTTCCGAGTCCATGGCTTCGTATAATCAGGCCGTACAAAACGGGACTCGGATGATCAGGCTGTGCAAAATCGGGACGTACAAAATCGGCCCCCCGTCAACCGACAAAACCGGTTTACGCGCTTATAAACCTACTGAAATGAACAATTTGTTTTAGACATTTTTACAGAATATTTTAGAGCATACAGGGGCTGTAAGTGTAAGTATATAGGGTGGCATGAAAGTCGCGCGCAAACTCTAGTAGAGAAAAACAAACAAGTATATTTCAGATTTCATTGAGATCCAGAAGCTCTTCACATTATTTACGCCCAGATCAAGATAGCTAACAAAAAAAGCTTGATACTGTTCGGTTCTTTTAAAATCTGGGGTTAAAGTTGCAAAGAGCTTAAGTCGAAAAAAAAACATGTTGTCTTTTATTTTTAAATTCCATTCCACTTAACAAATAATATAAAGCCAAACTTAAGAAGAGAATTGTAAAAAAAATGATTTTAAAATTAACAATAATATTTTTAACTAATTGTTTTGATGCAGGGCCACCATCCGCCACTGTCGTTCAATCGCAAAATACATAAATGATTCTGTCACCAAAAATATATCATTACAATTTATATGCTAGCGCTATGTAGTGGCGAATGGGAGACCTCTTTGTAATGAACATTGAACATGCTTTTGAGGAGAAACTAATGCATGAGCTATAGATTTTCTGCCGAGAAACAAGCTATGCACTGGCGTCCGTGGTATCCAAGCAAGCGTTTCTATCATCTGTTTGCAGCAATGCTCGCTTCTCGTCACAACATCTATACCGAAAGAACCTACATTTTGACTACATTCCAAAAAGTATTTTTTTTAATAATGGAAGTGACATGAAAATTTGTGTGTTTCGCACGGATGCGATATTTATAAAGAGCCGTTTTTAAAGAACAAATTAAAAGCAGTTCATAAATGGCGCTTACAAGTGTGGCCATCATAGAAGAACCGGAATACGGCTGTCAAAGTTAATCTGTGCTAATCGAAATTTTACAGCCGTATTCCGGTTCTTCTATGGCCACGCCTGTAAACGCCATCTATGAACTGCTAATTTTAATTTGGTCTTTGAAAACGGCTCATTTTTCTCTCGTGCCTGTGAACCTGAGCGTAGAAGCAAACAATACTTTTGCATCCTTGCGCAACAAATAACTTTTTTCTCAACAGCGTTATCGTCAAAGAGAAGTTCTTCCGACGGCCCAACTTTAGTTCGAAATGCGAACGAAATGAGTAACAAACGAAGGCGACGTAAAGCTATGCATTCGTCGCTACAAAACGCGGGCGAATGCGCAACTTTACGCGTGAAAACAACGCTGCGCTGTCGAGTCTCGCCATAGTTAAAATTGAGGTAAAAATACTATATTTTTTGGGTTAAAGCTATCGACACTGTGATTTCGAGGGGCCCGTAGTATATTTCATTAACAGGAAAATAATATTACGTAGAGAATCACAACTGTGCCCCAACGGGGAAGGCACATTCAGCGTTCAGAGCGTTTCAAGCGTCGTGATGCGATCCTGTTAGCGCAATAGACTGCGGAACCCTCCGACGAGACCCCTTCGAATACGGAACCCTAAAAACTTAGCCTAGCCCTAACTAAACAGATATTGGTAAGCCCCTAACGTATGTACACTACTTTGTTAATCACTGCACTGGGGCTATTGAAGGAACCGGCAGATGACCTTTGAATTGAATTGTTGAGTTGAGGATCGCATACACGAATTTTACTGCAAGGATTTTCCTTTGGAAATAACGGCTTCAATAAGGGCTACCGTTTCAGTGGTCACTAGTCGGTGCCACTGTCGAGTAAGGTCCTCAAATTAAGTTGGTTATTTCGGACGTAAAAAAATATTTACTTTCATTAAAATCATAATTCATACCTGCGTTAAAACTGTAACAATGCCACACATCGAGCAAGCGCCGTTTTCTTCGAAAAAATATTAAAACTCAATTTTTCAAAAGACAAAACTGTTTCAAAGCAGTGTTTAGTGGCGGGACAACAACTGTTTGCCACAATTAATTTCAGGTATTGCAAAATATTCACAACGTTATTTCAATTAGAACGTAACCCTCATTGGGCCGTTTCTGTATCATAGAGTAACAATGAGCCGTTTTCAGTACATATTCACAAAGCATTTCATAGATGGCGCCTACAAGCGTGGCCATAGAAGAACCGGAATACGGCTGTCAAATTTCGCTTAGCACAGATAAATTTCGACAGCCGTATTCCGGTTCTTCTACGGCCACGCCTATAGGCCATCTATGAAATGCTTTGTGAATTTGTGCTGAAAACGGCTCATTGGCTCAACAGCGCGGCAAACCAATTTATGCTATCGAGTGGCGCCATATTGCTTTTAGCAGTGCAATACAAAAAGATGGTCGATAGTGGGACAAAAAAGTTTCCCGCCGGGGTCTGCCAAAAGCCGTTTCCTCCAGTAGCCCAAGTTTAAGCATCGACATAATATTGCATTCCATTATTAGTCACAAAACAGACTGGCACGCGGTGAGCGGAAACGGAAATGGGACGAACAAGATGGCGGGTTTTTAGACGGACATTTTACTATAGGAGAGCTATCAAGGCAAAGGCAAATCCACGAACAGCAGCTGTAGCTACAGAAACACCATGATCAAAATACTTTGGCCGAACCAGCCTTTTATTTCTACCAATTTCTTTCAACAAATTACTTTGCCATTTCTTCCGACCGCCGTTTCCAAGACCCGATATAAAGGGTATTAGAGAAAAGTCCTATCATATCGAAGGGGGCGCTAAAGACATAACAAGCAACTTTTACTATGACGCCTACGCATAGGCGTAGTATTTTGATCGAGATCTTGAAAAAAATATCAGCTGTTCCATATTAAAGCCGCGTTTCTACAGTCAACGTAAATAAAGCGAAATGAGCCATCCAAGAAAACGTTCGCTTCTGATTGGTCGATTCCATCCAAGCGACAAGCTTTTCCATTTTAGCGAGCTTGTCTCTGTCTCGGATGGAATCGACCAATCAGAAGCGTAAGTTTTCTGGGATGGCTCATTTCGTTTTATTTATGTTGACTGTGAAAACACGGCTTAAAAATCGTTGCCTACTGCACTAATATTTTGTTTTGAGATCTCGAATTTGGCCCCGTATTAAAAGTTGCTTGTATTGATGTGTTAAGCGACCCCCTTCGGTATAACAGGAGCTTTATGCAACACCCTGTATATACGTTAAATCCCTACGCCAAAATATGAAGAGAACAAATTTAAATTAACTAAACGGAAAAAGAACTAAAGCTGGAAGACTTTAACCGATACGAAGTAGGTACGGACAGACGAACAAGCACGCGGCTTGCGGCATTAGAGGCAATCTGTGATGGCACACTTTGGACGAGCGAGCGAAGTTCTCCGAGTCTACTTGAACAATCTAGCGTTTGTATGTATGTTTGTTTGCTCTACCGTAACTCGAGTATCTTTGTTCGGAACGTCATGAAATTTGGTAGATGAGTAAAGGAGACAAAAATCTTTTTTTGGTTCGAACATGAGCCAAATCGGGGGTTTAGTTCGGTGGCCAAATCGGTCAAGGGGTTGCCGAAATATGAGGTTGTAAAGTACATCGCGAGTGCTCAGTTCGGGGCGAAAATTGCATGCTTTTTGAATGCCATCACACTTTGCCGCTTGTAAGTCGTTATGAGACTATTTCGCAGACCATTTTATGACAGCGAGATGTACATTGTCCACATGGTAAAGTAAAAAGTAATCTGACAAATCAAAGACTGATGTATTGAGGAAAACTTACGCCTTGTACCGGAATAGAATCTGGTACATGTTTTATTTTAATATTGAGCAGTTCATCATTATATTTAAAGTTATCCTCTTGTCGGTGCAGCATTCTCCATGCAGTCATTGTCCCAAAAATATAAGTTGGATTTCTCAAAAACTGAGGCCTTTGCATCTACGTAATGAGATGATTTATACAGCGTCCAGTGGCGCCTTCACTCATACTAGATGGGTGAAGAGACCACTCGGTCGCTGCAGTGCCTGGGACATTGATTTAGATGGAGTATGCCTGCCCAGCACCTATCCCATCCTGACAGCTTAGTCGGCCTAGCCCACAGGAAAGACAGGTCAATAAGTGTGGGGCCAACTAAGCCACGGGTTTTAGTCTCAGATTTGTCAGAATTATTTGGTTTTCTCGTAATCAGCGTATACTACATTTCAATGTACAAGAGGCATAGTTAAGTACAGAAAGAAAAGGCGTTTTACAACAGCAAATCCCGCACTAGACGTGTGAAACGACCCCTGAAGCGGCCACAAGACGGTAACTCCAATATTAAAACAAAAAACTTAATCATTAAAACTTAGGTTAAAAAACGAGTACTAAAACAAACATGGCGATGCGTCTTGCGAACTTTTACGTTACAAAATTACATACAATTCAAAACTCAAACTATTTTACGGTTAAAAACTTAAAGACGAGGCGACAAACTTACACCCTACTAGCCCAGGAGTATCAGTTCATAATACATTGTCATTGAATTTCTTGTTATAAATCATTCCTACCTGGGGCCTTAGTCTGTAACGCAATGGCGTGTCCATGGCGTCCCAGCAGAAGGACAAAACCGGGGTTTCCTCGTTTTTTCTCCTACAACCAGACAAATAATCCTCTAGACATAGAATCAGAATATTCTTTGCTGTAATACAAAAACATTAAAAGGACCGACAGCATTAATAAATCGTAATTGAAGCCGACAACTGGGAGCCCATTTTGGCACCATTGCGTTACAGGCTAAGGCTCCTGGAGGGGCTCAGTTGACAAAGAAGCTACATCAACTGGACTCGGCTGGAAGGAGCTAGAGGCTGTCGTGCTAGACCGCGAAAAATGGAGATTCATTCTTCGAGCCCTATGTCAAATCATTATGAAATCATTACTAACCCGTTCAAATATCTTTAAAAAAATTTGATGATGAAAAAACTCGAGACTCTTTCTTTGATACCAAAAAATCTAATCATCATTTCTGTTCAATCTTTGAACTATAATTTTGTACAGCAATAGGTAAGTAAGTATATAAAATGCAGGGGCAACGTTCAGTTATAGCATCATAAGACATGGCGAAGAATGACAAATAATCGTATGCGTTGTTTACCTTATTATTTAAGGCGCTTTTCCAATGAAACTTGTAAGCCTTTGGACTTTGAAAACTCGATTCAACTGGACTAAGTTCGTAGAAAAATACATTCTGATCTATAATATGTGGCACAAACTTCACTCCTGGGCGTATCACTCCACTAAGTCAGCATTCAATTGGACATAAGCGACACACCTCTAACAATACTCAGCATTAGGCCCCTACGATTACCATACTAATTCGTTTTCCCATTCGCATCTGTCTAGACTTTTATTTGCAAACTATAATACACTCATCAAAAGTGACGATAAAATTTTACTTCACAAAGAAAATACGCTTTTCGTAAAAAAAACTCTGGCTCTGAGGAGAAAAGAGATAGGGCTACCAATATAGCGGCGGTGAGGAGATGAGATATCGCAGTTTACCAGAAAATTACGATATCGAGACATTTCAAGATGGCGGCCGAGATATACATAGATGGCGCCGAGATATACATAGATGGCGGCCGAGATGTACATAGATGGCGGCCGAGATATACATAGATGGCGGAAAATTGTTTTTACTAGTATTTTAGACACTTTTGATGTGTTTTTGCCTGAAATAAACATCCAAATTGTTCAAATACTAGTCATTTATTTTCAATTAAAAGCAACGTAGACATCAGCTATTAATCCTCTAGTTTTTAATTTTCTTTGTATGAATGGAAAAAAAAACATTAGTATAGAAATCGCAGGACCACAACACTATCAATACACGACCAAACCATACCACTAACACACACTGATATTTTGGCTCTGCGCTCGGGAGCGTCCGTTCAACCTTAACACGATACACATAGAGGCTATAGTCGCCTGGCTTTAAGACTGCTAAATAGTCACTTGGCACGAAGCAGGCGATTTCAAGCTTTGCCTCCTTGCTCACACAGGCTAAAGTCACTTGGCGCCGTAATTACGAGACAGGATGCCGTATCTCGTTTTCCTTTTTTCTTCTTCCCGGTTTAGTGTAGCATAAGACGCGGTCGTCACGCGACACTCAGCTTTGCTCCCTAGCGGGTAAATGCTGATTGTTTGTGTGGGGGCGCCGGGCCGTGTGCTTGCTCGTAAGCGCGAGAGTCGTCTGCTCGAGTCACTCTCCACCGCTGAAGTATTCCGAGGCATTGCCGCGGCAGATCGGGCACGTGCGGTTTGACTGTGGACGGAATATTGTTTGTTAGTAAATAATGCTGACAAACAGTGGTTGCGCCTGGCACAGGATCGTGAGAGGTGGCGTGAGCATGAAGAGGACTTTACTCAGCAGTGGGAGTTAACAGGCTGATGATGATGAATGCTTACAAAGATGTATTGAAGAGGCCTTGAAAAGTATAACAAGATTTAAAAAGGTCTTGCAAAGTATAACCTAGTCCCTATTCTGTATTGTGCCAGTGGAAATGCCACCGGACGCCAAACAGGGCAATTTTTATATAGCTTTATTCTTGAAAAACGTTAACTTCTAAATGTGATTTTCAACAACGTTTGTTCTACGACTTTGGCGAAATCGCAATTTAAATTTAGCATACAAAAAAATACATATTTTTCGGCGCGGAATAACAAATTGGAGCAGGAGATGCTGCCGCGACTGAAAATAGCACTTCGTTCATTAATAAATTAATTCAATCACTCATTCATTAAGTCATTAATTCATTCATTAATTAAGTCATTTATTCATTATTTCAGCGATTGAACTTCTCAGTGTCTATTTGAACAACCCGGCGTCTGTTTTTTTGACGATTTATCATCGCCGGAACATCATGTTTGTTTGTTGACTCACCCGTAGCCACTTGTCGACGCACTTGGCGTGGAACTCGTGCGAGCAGGGGAGCACGCGGAGAGTATGCCGCGTCTCATTCATTCATTCAATAAATCATTCATTAATTAATTAAATCATTCATATATTCAATCATTCATTCATTATTTAAATTAATCATTCATTCATTGAACGAGCGAGTGAAGTGCTCAGAGTCTATTTTAGAGGTGCCCGAAACGCTTCAGTGAAAAGAAAAGAATGATATAGTTCATTTCCTTCACTGAACTAGTTCACTCTTTTAGTTCATAGTTCACAGCTCATTCATAGTTCATAGTTCATTCATAGTTCATTCACAGTTCATTCACAGTTCATTCACAGTTCATTCATAGTCATAGCTCATTCATAGTTCATAGCTCAGTAGTTCGTTCACGTATCTTTTGACTCACGGTAGTCCGCGAATGACAAAGGTGACAAAGGCGAGACACATGAGTTACAGAATTTTGGTTCTTAGTGTGGTAGATTTAAGAATATTTCTTGAAGAATGAACTACGTGGACTAGAGTGAATGTGATATGTAAAGATTGGTAGTGAATGAATGAATGAATGGTTTTCAATCGAAGCATTCATTCGCGAACTACACTCCTCTAGTCTATTTTAACAATCCGGCGTCGAATACTCTGGTGGAACATCATGTTTGGTAGGTAAGTAGATAGGTCAGTAGGTGTGTTAGTTAGTCGACTCACCCGTAGCCACTTGTCGACGCACTTGGCGTGGAACTCGTGCGAGCAGGGGAGCACGCGGAGAGTCTGCCGCGTCTCGAACTCGCACATACACACCACGCACGACGACTGCTCGCCTGGAGAGAGAAAGAGAGAGAGAATTCAGTTATGGTGATGGTATCAAAAGATAAAGATCGTATTATCTAAGACATCTCTTCAAACAGCAGATAAGTACATTGTACGGTTCAAAGTACCGTACATCTAGGGCGCGGGTTGCTGACAGTTGAAACTACAGTACTTTTTCTACTATTAACCATGTAAATACCGTGTCATAGTGAAATATACAGGGCGTCCCACGGCTATGCCACATGGAGGGAAAGTACCTTGAATATTGTAGATGGAACATTTTACTGAAAGAAGACATTATTTTAATTTGAAAAACAATTTAAACTGCATTCATAGATATTGAAATAATTACATGGTTGAACCGGGAATCGAACCCGTTACATGAGAAAAAATATTACCCTGTAGTTTTATCATACCGATCGAAAGGTTCCATCATAAGGATTATTTTTTGCTAAATAACATAGTGTCAGAAATAAAAGGAAGACCATGAATTTTAACATTTTTAATACAACATTAATCAATTTATCAATGAAAATCACAGTAACAAAAGATTAAAAGTGTGAAAATGAAACACATTTTTGAATTATTTCTTTATAATCAGCCAGCCGCATTGCGATGGACAAAGTTTTACGCGTCTTTCGGCTCAGGATACGGCTCGATTTGTTGCATACTACCAGGTAAATGTTAAAATGCATGGTCTTCCTTTTATTTCTGACACTATGTTATTTAGCAAAAAAATATCCTTATCATGAAGCCTTTCGATCGGTATGATAAAACTACAGGGTAATAATTTTTTCTCATGTAACGGGTTCGATTTCCGGTTCAACCATGTAATTATTTCAATATCTATGAATGCAGTTTAAATTGTTTTTTTAATTAAAATAATGTCTTCTTTCAGTAAAATGTTCCATCTACAATATTTAAGGTACTTTCCCTCCATGTGGCATAGCCGTGGGACGCCCTGTATACTTACTAACATTAACTCTTAACCACTATCTTCTCCTTCCACCACCGTCCACCTAAAACTACAAGTGCTGTAAGACAGGGTGGGGTCGCAGACGCCCTGCCCTGCTCTTGCATACATCCTTCTGCAACGCAGCAACTTATAATGATGGGAAAAGCTCGACCATATTTCTTAAGCGGGGCCAAAGGCATGGACCCGCCTGCGTCGCGCGGACTCTTACTCCTTTTAAGGCGCTTCAAAAAACGAAAATGTTCAGATATCAAACCCCAGTATGCTTAGCATGGTCGTTTTGACACTCTCTCGAACTCGAGTGACAGACGTGCCATGTCTATAGTGCGAGCATGGCAGGCGGGACTCGAGATGGCAATAGATTAGGGTCATGTCGAGCAAAAAGTAGTTATTGCCATTTTAATAAAAATGTTGTATATTTGTCTCCATCGCCATGTTGGCGTAGAGCCAACTCGAGCCCGACCGACAAGTTGACAGTTTTGCATAGAGAAGGGCCTATCTCGGGCTTACCATGCTGCACGTACAGAATTAGGTGAGAGCTATCTAAAACAGCCAGTTTTGTGTTGATACCCAAAACAGATTGCAAGATATTTTGTTTGAAAAAAAATGCGCCGCCTATTTTTTTTCATCAAAAATATCTTCAAAACGTTTATGAATGTCAACACGAAACTGGCTGTTTTCGATAGGTCTCACCTAATTCTAGGGTTTGATATGTGAAAATTTTAGTTTTTTTTAGAGTATTTGATACAGGACTCGATTTTGTGCATTTTTCTCGGCGCGCGGGCTATTCACTATGTACAGCGCCTTAATAGCTGCGCGAGGCCTGAGCTTACATACTACGCACATCAAATGTCTAGCACGTTTTTGCTAGTTACCTTTCTTCTGCCATGTTTATCTCGGCCGCCATCTTGAAATGTCACGATATCGTAATTTTCTTTTAAACTACGATATCTCACATCCTCATCACCATCATCGATCTCTTTTCCCCATGAAGCTAGTTTTTTTTTTCGAAAATCAGTTTTCCATAAAAAAAAATACTGATAAGTGTATTCTGTAAGAGGATTAAAATCTCACCTTGATGCGTCTGCTCCGCGTACTTGTAACTCGGCAGCTGGTCGATCTCGTGTCTCTGCAAGCCCCTCGGCTTGGCCTCACCCAGTCTCTCCGCGAGAGAGAGCAAGGCCTCATAGTTCTCCGTCTCGGGCGAGGGCGGCGCGTCGTCGGCGCGAGCTTCGTACGGCGACAGCGGGAACATGGCGAGTAGGTTCAGGAACACCTGCAAGGGGGGGGAAGTTAGTTTTTCAGCGAATTTCTCGAGAGTAATTAAAGACTCTAAAGCCATCGCTGAAGTATAGGAAATAATCGCACGTAATTTGGTCCAGAAAGATCTTGTTTTGGGAAAAAGTTATACCGGCAATTTTAAGTTCGAACATGAGCCAAATCGGTCGAGGGGTTGCCGAGATATGGGGTTGTAAAGTTTATATGCAATGCGCGCGCGCTTGCGCGAATGGTGTAAGCAAAAAGTTACACATCCCGAGTTCACATTTCAGGGCGAACCGCTAGTACCTCGTAGGTGGGTGGGGGCGGCACCAGGGGCGGTACCAGGGGCGGCACCAGGGGCGGCACCAGGGGCGGCACGAGCACTCCAAGAACCCCGCCGGCCGCTAGCTGCACGGGCCAGCGCCGCACGTAGCCGCGTTGCGCGCCGCCGTCGGCCGCTTGCGCTAGCTGCACGGGCTAGTATCTAGTTACCTGTTAGGTGGGCGGGGGCGGCACCAGGGGCGGCACTGGCACTCCAAGCACCCTGCCGACCGCCGCGTGCGCTAGTAGCTAATTACCTGGTAAGTGGGCGGGGGCGGCACCAGGGGCGGTACCAGGGGCGGCACGGGCACCCCGAGCACCCCGCCGGCCGCTAGCTGCACGGGCCAGCGCCGCACGTAGCCGCGCCGCGCGCCCGCGACCGCGCCGCCGACCGCCGCGTGCGCCGTGTGCGCCGCGTTCACGCCGCCGCTGCGACGCTAAGATAGGACGGAGATGTCAAGGTGATTGTTGCACGTATTACAAAACATCTTAACTCTTTTCTTACGGTGTAACCTACTGGTCAACATATTTTGACCACATATTATTTTGACTAGGAGAGTTTGTAAAGTTAGGGCTTGTAAAGTTAGGGCGTGTAAAGTTAGAAGCTTGGCTCTACATGAGATCTGATAGCTTTTTGACAGTGCAAGGTGTATGACAGTACAGCTGACAGTGTATGGTGTCGTCTTGGCAACATTTTTTACATGAAAATATTTTTGGTGGGTCAAACTAACGGAATCGCAAAACACAATATTCAACTCAACATTCGTTGCGTTAGTTAGTGATTGTGATTTTAAAGTTAGACTTTACATTTTTGACATGAGACAAGTAAGCCCCTGACTTTTAACGAAGTCCAAGCGTAAGAACAGGCTCGTAGAAATAGCGCTACGATGGTTTATAGCCGTGACAGTCACAAGTAGATTAGATAAATTAAAAACCATAAAAGTAATTTACAATAAGTAAATAAAATACAGTGGTATCACCAGTTGAACTACTTGAAATGTATTCAGCTGTCTCCGCAGTAGACGTAATCTGTGTTGTGGAGACCTAGATATAGATTTAATAGATTCAGATACTTGGACGCAATAGTTTTAGCTAATAAAATATGTAATACGGCTACACTATGTGGTTTTTGACATAAAGTTTGAACAAATTAAAAACAGCGAATAGTAAAAACAACGAGTAGAGAGTACCTAACTTCATTAGAAGGAAGAATCAGAATCAAGAATCAATTTGTTTTATTCAATATTCCATAAATAAATTATTTACATTGAACGTCAAAATATTATCTAAAGTAAAAAAAAGGTATATAAATCAGATACTTATTACTATCTAACAATCGTTAAGCCATGTCAGAGACCCTTTGGGTGGCCTAAAAACTCTGACACCAGGGGTGGCCACTACCTCATTCGATTACCTACCTACCTATCTAATACTAAGTATCTAGCTACTTTTTTTTCTCCAGCTTCACTAGCTCTGATCGTTCTTGGAGAAGAAGCATGGTAAAGAAACTCCAAAGAAGTAAGAGGTGGTAGACTCACGTGGTGATGGTGCGAGAGCGCGTGGCGAGCGTGGTGTGGCGCCATCAGCTCGAGAGGGGTGCCGCGCGGCTGCGGACAATCGTAACACAGTGTAAAGCAGTGGCGTAGCTACTTAGGGACAAGGAGGGGCAATGTCCCAGGGCCCCCAAGCTCAGGGAGCCCCCTCGACTTAGAAAAAAATGTTAAGTCGGTGAATTTTGGGGCACGCTGCGCGCATTTTTTTCACTTAGAACAAATAAAGTGGTTTGAAGTGATTATTATAGTGATTTCTCCGTTTTAGCCTGAAATTTTAATTATATTTTCTATCTAAATTTTGATTTGATAAAACCTGAACAGTTTAGTTGGGGCCCCAGTTTGTTTTTTGCCCCAGGGCCCCCGGTTACCTAGCTACGCCACTGGTGTAAAGCCGCATTTTCACAGTCGAATTCGGTACGCAAAGTTTTTTGTTCGAAAGTCCGTTATTAGCTTAAACTTATCTTTAGACAATATTGAGAAACTAATTTAAATATTTTTTTATTTTGGTCCCGTAGTTTTGTTTTTATGCGCTAAAATGTTTTGTTCCTATGACCGCCAACAGTATGCAGACCGTCGCGTGACGTCATAAAACCGTATCTTTGAAACGTTGTAAAATCCAAACTACTGAACCAAAATAAAAAATATTGAAATTAGTTTCTCGATATTGTCTAAAGATAAGATTAAGCCAATAACGGACTTTCGAACAAAAAACTTTGCCTTCCGAATTATCTAAAACGAAGAGTAGAATCCAAGCAAGCCAAGGCTTCTGATTGGTCGGCCATTTTGTTTTATTTCCATCCAACGCAATTTTGATCGTTTTGCGCCCATTGACAACATATCAGAAGAACCGACCAATCAGAAGCCCCGGCTCTCTTGGACGGTGTTCGTCATAGAGTAAATTGTACTCTTCGTCTTATTTTAATTTGACTGTGAAAACGCGGCTTAAGAAAGGACATCATGTTACGGCAAACATGGCAAGGGACCTGCAGAGCTACCAGCACCTTATTCTTAAAAGAAAACACCGTAAATGGGTAATCACCAGCAGAAAAGTACTAGCCTGTTTGATGAATTTCGGTGGCACAACAATCATAACAGTGTAAGAAATGACTTCGACCTCAGGAGCTCCAGCCCCATTATTCCCAAGAAGAAAAACGCCGTCATGGATCATTATCATTAGAAAAATATTTGCCTAATTTCGGTGGCATTTTTTTTTTTTTCAGAGAAAATATGTTCTTACTTTCATTATATGGGCTTAACTAAATATTATGCAACACAACTGTACACAGTAAGGACATTTAAAACTTCCCTAGTAAACCATAAATAAAAAGAGCCACCGAAACTAGTTATCTGCTGATACTGACCCAAATTCTCCCATTTCAAATTCGATCATACTATATTTTGACTCATTAATTCCTTTAGCGTTTTTTATGTAGCCTGTGTTATGCTGTGCTAATTCAGGGCAAAGGCCTCCCAAATTGCAGCCCATTATTTTCGGTTCTGGGCCACCTTTGACCACTCCGGCGAATATTTATCTGCGATCTGCGATATGCGTCTGCGGTGTTTGCCACTGGACGTCCAACTGGTGGCAAGTTTCGCCCACCTATCATCCGGGTGCATTCGGCTAACGTAGTAATTACCTCTGGATGAAGCAGCAAGGGTGCGTGATGCAGATCCGTGCCATCGCCAAGCACCTCTAACCGGCCGCCGTCCGCGCGCTGGAAAAGACCACAACCTCTAAGCTTTGTACTAAATTCACCAACTACTTGAAATTTCAAACGTGGTTACACTTTTTCTTCGTTTAATCCAACATGGCGGCCGTGGTGCGCCGTAAAGTGATGGAGCACTCATTTAAATTATTCAATTCCAACATGATAAAACAATTTACGTAATGAGATGATTTATACAGCGTCCAGTGGCACTTTCACTCACACTAGATTGGTGAAGTGACCTCTCAGACGCCTGGGACATGGAAAACATCGTGAGGAAAGCCGCGGATTAATTATCTCAATAGACTATGCTGGAAGGTTGGTATAGGTGCTGGACAAGCCTACTCCATCTAAATAATTAAAAAGGGTAAAAAAGGCCTTTGCATCTACGTAATGTGATGATTTATACAGCGTCCAGTGGTACCTTCACTCACACTAAATGGGTGAAGACACCACTCGGCGCTGCATTGCCTGGGATATTGTTTTTAGATGGAGTAGGCTTGCCCAGCACCTATACCATCCTGACAGCTTAGTCGGCCTAAAAAGGATAAGAAAGGACATCACTCCGGGCAGCGACGATACTTACCTGCGCGTTGTGGACGTAATGCGCGTGCGGGTGTTGATGCGGATGCGGATGTTGATGCGGATGTTGATGCGGATGCTGATGCGGATGCGGGTGCGGCTGGTGGTGTTGCGGGAAGGCGCCGTACGGGAGACCCGCGTACACAGACCCCACCTGAGAGAGAGGCGGGTTAGTCCGGAGTTCGGTTGCCGCACCGATGGCCTCACAATCGTATCATACAGACGATGAAATCTCAAACTTTTAAAATAATGGGGAAACATCTTTTTGGATACTTTTTTTTTGCAAACAATGGAACGTCAAGTTCTCAACAAGAGCATTGTTTACCGCGCTTACTACCATAAAAACCGAGACAACGTTTTTCTACCCCTAAATTGGTGGCAATCGTTTTTGCGGATTGTAACCTGGGTCGGAGCGATTGTCTTTTTTAAATTTCAAAACAAGAAAAACATACCCACATAGGTTAAAATCTGCGGAATCTATTGACACCAAAATCAATTCAATGTCATAATAATTAGCGGTAGATTATTGAGCGCGCCGTTTGCAAGGTTTACCACATAGAAATTGTAAATTATGTCAAAAGTAAAATTTACAAATAAGACACATCATTTGAAAATACTGTATGATACGGTTGGTATCGCCCACGACACGGTTGTATCTGAAAATATTACGCATCAACGAATCACATTAGACACTTTTTGATTAGTTTTTACTCTTTGCGTTTTTAAGGGTTCGTTTCGAACGATATTATTTCCTTTTCAAGTGTTTAGAATGTGTTTCGTCGACCGCGGCTACTAAAAGTAAAAACCAATCCCAAAAAACATTTAATCAGCGAATTGTTTAAGGCGCAGTTTAGATATTAATAATAAAAAAATAGCTAGGGACTCTGTCTTGCACCAATCATTGTACTTAGTACACGTAATAAATACTATAAAATATAT
This sequence comes from Zelleria hepariella, assembly GCA_949319315.1. Classification (NCBI taxonomy): domain Eukaryota; kingdom Metazoa; phylum Arthropoda; class Insecta; order Lepidoptera; family Yponomeutidae; genus Zelleria; species Zelleria hepariella. The sequence goes on along the minus strand of OX439386.1, from coordinate 19,065,607 downwards.
AAAACATAGTACAAAAAAAAATACTGTATAAATTAATAATGTTCTACCAAAACCAATTAGATATTAAAAATAAATACAAATAAATGAACAACGCGCACAGAGTATATACAAATAAGCTGTCATATATCATATAACATACACAATGAAGAAACTAAAGATGGTTTAAAAAGTTTAAATAATAGATAAAAGTGCAAAATAAGCTCCAAAATTACAAAAATTGTTGAATACTATAACGGCTCAATAGAATGAACTTTAAAATTGACATTATTTATTAAGGAATATATTTTATGGAGGTAACTTTGAAAGACATAGGTAAATACTAAAGAAATAAACTTTAAATTTCAAGACAGACAAAAAACGGTCATACATAATATCATCAAAATAAAATTGCAATTAAGATACTAAAAAAAAATAAACATAATAAAAAAATAAAAGAACTTCAAAATAGACATAAAAGAGTGTAGTTACGACGAAAACGTATAGATATAGTGTAGGGCTAACACAGAAGCGACAGGAATGCACGCTAGTTTCATCCGCTAAGAGTGCGTCACATACAGTGCAGTGTCACCGCGCCTTGCTAATTGACCACTTGACAGCTCTGTCAAATGTGCAACGCGGGAGTTGACAAAATGTCATTCATGCGAACCAGTTACGGAGGAGAGGGCTTATGGAAACACAACGTGCTAATGTTAACTAACAAGTAGCAAACCCCTTCAGGAAAAAAAAATAGCATTTGATGGTGACGAAAAAGTTGGATGTGGAATTCGAAGTTAATAGCAGACTTTGATGATGTGACAAAAAGCAACTTTTATTTTGCAATTTTTCACCACCTTAGTTTTTGAAAAGCAAATTAAGGTGAGACCAAACGCGCACTGCGGTTAATTTGCCGAACTTTTTTTTTGCCGGACAAAAATGTATAAAGATTTTTCGCCGCATGTGCGTACATTTTCAGTTTTCCGGAAAAAAAACGTGCGGCAAATTGACCTCCTAGCCTGAAGGAAGAGGGATAACCGTGAGTGTCGCACACTTGACAGATGCCAGTCGCGGGGGGCGGTCGCGGCGCGGCGTCGCAAGACGCTAGGGTACTGGGGCATGTCGCACAAACATAATGTACAATACTCAATTACTCATACGAAAACAGAGAAAAAACCATGGTGCTTCCAACCAAAATGTACGTTGCGCGGCCAGTGCTCCAGTTCTGGCCCCCTAACGTTTTAAACTCACTAAATGTTTAATGGCGAAATTACTTATAGCCCAGTTAGAGACGATGTAACTATGTATACCTACAGACAAAGATGCAAGCGATTTCATTTGTTTCATACAGGCGTTAACCGTCGCAAGTAAATAATGGTACCCATCGCTCGCATTTCGTCTAGAGGCACTGAACGCGAAATGAGAACAAAACCGAACAGAGAAAAATAGGGAGGGCCAAATACAGAGCAGTGACCCTAATAAAGAAGACACTGAGACAGTACGTTAGCCCGCGACCTGATACAGGCTGTTATTGGAACGTCACAAGAGCCGCAAGTACAGCCAGCTTCTAATAAAATACGTAGTAATTAGGATAAATATAATGTAAAAGCGTCCAGCCAAATGTTCTTGTTGCTTTTATTCACAAACGTCGTTCGTACTAAAGTCGACACTTCAGCTTTGACCTCGAAGACTTTATAATATGTGCGATACTAAACATTTTTTTTTATATTTTTTACAGAGTCTGTATTTGGACAACTAAACTAACAGGTTTAATGAATGCCATCTCTTATTAAATGTATAACTTCCGTTACAAGAAATAACAAGAATCTAAAATCTTCCGTCAGGCCAAAACCGGCGCACCGACCCTACTTTAAAAACGAAGCTTCACTTGCTAGCGGCGAAAATGGTAAGTAAACCTAAGTATAGCTAACACAATAATTTGACCATATCCCACTAAAGACCGTCCCAAACCAATCTTCAACAAAGGTAAACAATGCAAGTTCAGAATTTGCCATAAGATGTGTAGATGGGTCCTTATCAGCAGAAAAATATGTGCCTAATTTCGGTGGCAACTTTTATTTATAGTTTTCTAGAGAAATTATGTGCAGTTATATGGCATAACTCTTTACACAGTAGAACATCATCTTTCCTGAAAAACCATAGTTAAAAAGTGCCACCGAAATTGGGCACGTATTTCACTGCTAACAATTAGGTACCCGGATATTTTTTGCAGCGTAGAGTAGTGATAATGTAAAGGTAGCTTGTGATAATTTAACACTCATTCTCCCAGCTTACTCGGGTCCAGTTTCGCATTTTCAATGTGGCATTCAATTTTTATGGGCAAGTCTAAAAATATACCGGAATATTTTTTTGTCACTAAAAAGCGAATAATGCGGAATACGGGAAAATTTTAAGACCTTCTGGCCACACTTCATAGATATCCGAGAATTGTTTTATTTTTGTGCATTTTCTAGTTGTGGCGCGGTTGGGAAAGGGTAGGGTCACTGGAAAAATTCATAATTCAAATAATTTATTTAGACCAAGTCGTATTTTAAAAAATTGTGGATGACAAAAAAATATCTGCAATTTCCGGCTTCTAGTGACAAAAAAATCAACCGATGCTGATGTTTGCTTACTTTTATGGAATATTGGATTGTTACAGACTGTAATTTTATCGCCGACTATACCTCGTTCCACATGGTACTGGGATCATCATCTTTGATTATATATCTTCTTAGGATTATTTAGAGCACAGACTTTCTTCATAATATTGAAAATTTGAAAATTCGAGCGAAAACCGATTTGCACATTTTTTATTTTGGTGCTAATCTACTAGGAATTCTTCTTTCTCTGCGAGATCAATTTTTCTTACGTTATCGTAATACAAAGACTGTTCTCATATTCAACGTCAATAGTTCGATAACACAGAGTTACAAATTACAAATTATAAAAAAAAACTCTTCTCCATATGGAACACGGCACAGATACAGCTAGGCAGCGTTGCATAAAACTAAAATTGTACAATGACAATTCGATATACATTACGCAGCCTGTAAGCACATTTTTGTTCCATGTAGGTATCTTGAGGGTCACTCGGTGGCACTTTTTGGCACTTTTTATGGTCTATAGTTTTCCAGTGAAGTTGATGTTTTTACTGTGTACAGTTATGCAGTACAGTTATTAATCCCACTTAGCTTTACTGTATGTAAAAATAATAAAAACTGCCACTGAAATTCGGCATGTATTCCTCTGCTGATATTGATTCATTTTGATGGCTAACCGGCTACACAATGTCCACCGAAATGTCATTTAAAATCCTAGTTTTACGGCACTGGTCACACACTTAGAGCACATTCACAGGGACCCCGGAGTGAAGAGGCATGCGGCACACGACAGAAAGAGACGCAAATGTGTGTTAGTCGATATAAATCTGGGGCTGAGTGGTAGTAGAATGTTGATACAGACTAGGATTATTAAGTTCAGTGGGTTGCCATGGACTAGGCTAGGAGAGGCGACGCCCGCAACTAATGTGGTTATTTTATTACAAGAACAGTATTCTGATGCACAATAAAGAGTTACCAACTGAAACTACAGGCTGCAATCGAATTCGATAGCGTCTTTTTAAGCGTACACGCTGGTCTAGTGAACGTATAGACTTGTATTTAAGTGTATTTAGTGGCGGTTCCAGCGTTTGAACGCATGCTCAATACAAGGCGTTCCGAATTTGCGGCCTAAGTCTCTGAAAAGCGCAAATGCCTTCGAAATCTCACGTTATTCGACACACTTCAGTCGTGAGCGCCGCCTCTTTTCGTTCTCTCTACAAAACTGTCATTCATTCTTAGAAACCAAAAGCCGGTGTGAAGTCAACGTCTCGCCTCGACAGGGTGGGATAAGTTGAATAAACGGAGCAGTAAATTCACCAGCAAGCATCATCCTTAGGGACGGTCCACGTCACAAGCGATTAAGGCAGGCCCAGATGTGTGAAGGCCGAATACTGTGCAGGTTTTATGAAGTTTTATCACATCAATACGTGCGGAACCAACTAAGTTGGCAACAACTGGTTTCCTTAAGATGTTTTCCTTTACAGTTAGGTAGTGGTATTGCTACTACAAATTCACAAACAAAGTCATAGGTACATGCCCGCACCGGTAATCGAACCTGGCCGAATTAGCTGTCAAGATGGTATAGGTGTTAGCTTACTCCATCCATAAAAAAAATATCTAGAAGCGTAAGAAATATCCCAAGGCCTCAGTGCACTTTAGTAAAGATTTTCTGAAAATCCACAAATACTTTGAAAGAGAAAGCAGCTAGACGTATTCACCTTCACACATCGATGCATACCGAACTATACACAGTAACAGTCATAAGTAGATACAATACAAATTGGTAGAACCGTGCAACGATTTAGCCGCAGAATGGCCAATTCCCAAAAAGAAAAATTATCAAATGATATATTTTTTTAATTGCTGTTTCTTAAAATAGGCATTTATCATAACGGCAAATTATAAAAACATGAAATTCTCAAAATAGCCATTAGGAAAAATGGCCAATTATTATTATGAAAACGACAAATTATTATCAATGGCCTATTATTTGGTTTTAATGTTTAAACGATTGTTTTTTTTTATTTTGAGAAATGGCGTCTGCGGTTAAACCGACGCAAATCGAACGGAGGTAACACAGAAAGAGAGTTGCGTTGGCCGCATGCATGTGTGCTAGCATTTTACGCGACAGTACATGGATACAATCACCGTTACAGCTAGATCTACCGCAGTTACACGCTGCCGCCGCTTGCGCGGAAAAGCTCGTTTTGCTTTATACAAATATGAGAAAAAACTGATTATTATGATAGTATTAAAACATTATAAAAATCCATAGAAAAATGTATAATTATAAAATAAAATGAAGTACATTTTAAATTCGATTTAAATTATATTGGAAGATTTATAATACGGTTAAAAAAATCGCCATCTCTCATGCAATAATTGCGTCATTATCCGCAGAAAAATTCTTGCCTAATTTCGATGGCACTTTTTAATTATGGTATTGAGAAAAAAAACTTACTTAGTACATGTATTCATGCGGTAATAACTGTACCACACAACTAACTGTACACAGCAAGAACATAAACTTCGATGAAAAACCATAAGTAAACAGTGCCACCGAAATTAAGCAACAATTTCTCTGTCAAAAGAAATAATTACACTACTACTAATAAACACAGTGCGTCAATCTTTGCACACGAAGTGCTAAGAAAGAAGTCAAGAAGGTTCAATTTGGCACCTTCCTAGCGAGCGTAAGCAGCGTATAACCACGGGATTTCATTACAAGCTAAACATTGGGACTTTTCGGTGCAGCTGGACACACACCGTTTATTTCAATTGAGATTTTTCAGTACAGAGAAAAGTCGGTACTTTTTTGGTTTCCATCGAAGAGTAGATTAGACCGACCCCTTATGATAAGGGTCTGTTTTACAGGACTTTTTAATATCAAGAAGAAATTCCAGCAGCACAAAGAAGTCCCTTCCATAATGGTAGGTAAAAATAAGAGCGCGACCCCGACCTTCGCCACAAATATTGTTAATAATGAGCCGTTTTCAGTACAATTTCACAAAGAATTTCATAGATGGCGCCTACAGGCATTGCCAAAGAAGAACCGGAATACGCTCAAATTTTGCTTCACACAGATTAATATTGACAGCCGTATTCCGGTTCTTCTATATATTCCACGCCTGTAGGCGCCATCTATGAAATGCTTTATGAATTTGTGCTGAAAACGACTCATTCCATTGTGGCACTAGTAAATCTGGAGTTTCCGTTGAGAGTAAAAAGTAGATGTGACCATAGGAAATGCGTATCAGCGCCATTTAGAGAAGACGATAAAGTCGACTTAATTTTTTGAAACATTGCTATTTTATCCGCGGTCAAGGTGGCGAAGGACAGAGGCAAAAATGTACAATTATTGGTATAAGTAAATAAAATAACAATAATATAATAATAAACTAAGTTGTATGGGTTTAACGTAACCGTGGCACGTGAGTGAGGTATTAGGCGGGTAGTTTGGCACATAACGATTTATTTTAATAAATTAGTTTTTCCCATAGAAATTAACTTGATAATGGCAGCCGTAAGCACATTCCTTCCTCTCTGAAGAAGATGAGCGCCATCTATTGGGCGCTTTTAAAGCAAGTTTGAAATCGCCTCTTATAAAAGAATACACCAACACATTGCATGCCAATAGCTCGCCATCAACATGCATTATATTGGAAGTTCATGTGTGTTATCGCGGTTTAAACAGCAGCACAATCAGAGTGTAGTGCATTTAAAAAACTATATTATAGTGTTACAAATACGTGCCAAACCGCCCCCCTTCGAGCTGTTACTATAGAAGCGCCGCGTACAAGGACCAAGGCGGTTAGTAACAGAATTAAACGACAAGATGGCGGCGTCGCCCGTGAGGTAGCTAGCGGAGTGTACGGGGCGGGAGACTTCCACTGACGTCATACGCGATTCTTTGTTTTCTTATGCAAGAAAGGAAATAATTGTCGGGTAAAGTCAGCTGATTTGTATTATTTGTAACAAGAAGTCCCAAAATCAATTTTTCAACCCCTAGCATCAAAATTTGCGGAGGTCTCATACCTTCCATCCCCTAGTTTAAAGGGTTGGGGAGGTAAACGTTCCAAGTTTTAGAATCGTTAGCTTACATACCAAAATTCAGCTTTCTAGGAGTTTGGGTAGTACCCTATGAATTTTGAAGATTATCTGTGCGTGACTAAATCGGGGATTTTATAGATATCAATAAAATCTAAATTATATGAGCTATGTAGTTTGAACTTTATACGTTTAATGAGTCCACTATTCACATCATATCCCGATAATTGTGTTTATTTGGTGTAATCCAAACCCAAGTTATGAGGGTTCAAAACGACGAAGCGCTTCGAGAAAAGGTAGGTAGTGCCCTTGAGCTTCGCTTGCTCGTCTTGGCGGGGTCACTACCGTGCCGCCAGATACTTTTTAGATCATAAACATTGGCCACATGGTAAAAGTTTCTTCTATGGGTGTGAAAGGGGCGTTCTGTACCGGGCTATATTGCCGCATATATGAGCTTTTTAACCAGGATTTTAAATGTTCATTGGTTGTTGACTTTATGTTAAGGAGGTAAGGATTGCTTTATGATGGCATCTATTCAGCCACTACTAGACAAATGGTTAACAAGACAATTTACGAAAGCGCGAGAGTGTAAATGTCAGTGAAAGCCCCCCATCCCCCATTGTAAATAATATCCTCAGGCACCAATCTATACCATGAAGTAGTGAACCAATGTGAACTCATAGAGGGCGATTCCCGCCTGCCCACTTCACCAAAACGGACCAAGTATTGTCAACCGAAATTGGATTTTTTTAGTGTATTTGATACAGGAATCGATTTTGTGCATTTTTCTTTGCGCGCGGGCTAATTCACTATGCCCAGCGCCTTAAAGAAGATTATTATAAGAAGTCATTGGTTTACTACTTCGCAGCTTGGGTATTTCTGCAGGTCTTGTGGTTTGTTTTCGTGACTTGTCCGTACTTTTAATGGCGTGTGAATAAAAGTTTATGAGGCCTAACTGTACAGTCTATTCGGTCAGGCCAATGTGACTGAATTGATTCTGTCACCGCGTTGTCCGTGAGGCCGTAGCATCCATAAAGAATAATAAATAAAATAATATTCGTTTATTTCAGGCAATAAAGAAATGAACAGGCGAACCTCTTGTAGGGTAGGTGAAAAAGTGACTGAAACTCGCTACGGACAAATCACGTTAACAGACCGCAAGAGCCGAAATACCCTTCTACGTCACAGACGTTGTCCGTTTTATGTTTGTTTGTTTGTCTCTCGGCGGCGGCGGTACCTGGTAGCGCAGAGGCAGCGGCAGCAGCTGACCCCACAGCTCTCCGGCGCCGCCCGCCGCCGCAACCTGCCGGGGTCGACCGTCCGTCAGGGTCGCGGGGTCACTGGACCCCTGGGGGGGGTCGTGAAGACCCCACGACGCGCGCCGCGCGGTCGGGAGCGGGCGTCAAGTGGGCAAAGTGGGCTAGGAGGCGATCTTTCGTCTTCCCTTGGTGAAAAAACTAAGGCCTTTGCTTACGTAATGAGATGATTTATACAGCGTCACTCACACAAGGGAGGAAACCCGCGGCTTAGTTGGCTTCACACGTATTGACTTGTCTTTCCTGTAGGATAGGCCGACTAAGCTGTCAGGATGGTATAGGTGCTGGGCAAGCCTACTCCATCTAAAACAATGTCCCAGACACTGCAGCGCCAAGTGGTCTCGTCACCCATCTAGTGTGAGTGAAGGTACCACTGAACGCTGTATAAATCATCTCATTACGTAGATGCAAAGGCCTTTTTTTTACCCGTATGACGCCCACTTCCGACAAGATATGCGCACGCGCATAACTTCAGACTTAAAACTAAATAAAAGTTAAAACACTAACATAACATTAACTATACTAAAGTTATACAATACAAGGCACATGATCTAAGTACCTAACGAACGATACTATACAATGTTTGTAAAACGAATCCTATAAATTTCTTGTATGGGCTGAAAGAGTATCTGTAGCTTAGACCTACAGGGTAAGCTGTGTTGGAGTAACAACCATGTACCGGGTGTCATAAAAAGTTCCTGTCATACATTTCTGTAGGGGTGGCTTAAGCCATCCATACAAGTAACTTGTATTAAGGGAATCTCGAAAACAATATCACTGTTCAAGCTGTGCCTTTTGTCAATGGCTCAATGAAATATATATTTTTTTTTTGTTAAAACTAATGCTCCAAATATTTGATACATCTGCTCCATACATTTGGTATCGAATTTTAGTACGGAACAGCTGATATTTGTTTCGAGATTTCGCGGTTGGCCCCATAGTAAAAGTTGCTTATGTGTATGAGTCAGGCGGCCTGCTTTCAGTACAGTACAACAGGACCTCTCGTAACACCTTGTGTAATGTACGAACGCTCTGTCGATACCTTGGGCTAGTGAAAATTTGAGCTACAAATTCAAAACACATTTCGAAAATGACTAGAAATCGTTTTAACCCAAATTCCGGACCAGCCGAGGCAATTTCGGTCATTGACTTGTTTATACGCGTCTCTTTCACTCCCGCGTAATTTTATATTGCAATCTCGCTCAGCCATTGAACCTGTTCGAGCGAGACGGCAATACAATTACGCGGGAGTGACAGAAACGCGGATAAACAGGGGCCTTAGCCAGTAACGTAATGGTGCCAAAATAGGCTCCCAGTTGACGGCTTCAATTACGATTTATTAATGCTGTCGGTCCTTTTAATGTTTTTGTTGTACAGCAAAGAATATTTTGATTCTAATTCTAGATGATTAGTTCTCTGGTTGTAGGAGAAAAACGAGGAAAATCCCGGTTTTGTCCTTCTGCTGGGACGCCATCGACACGCCATTGCGTTACAGGCCCCAGGTCAATGATCGAAATTGCCTCCGCACTTTAGAGATGATTCTGGGTTCACTCGTATGTTGGTTGAACCTATATTTTTGCCTTCAGTTTAGAGTGATGTTTTCCATACCTGAACACCCTATAATTTATAATGTTGTGCTCGACAATTTCGCGATATTCACACATGATTTTGATTGGAACCGGTGTGATCCACACGTAACAATGTGGCCGGCCACATACAAACGGATTTTTTCCGCTACGGAAAAACTAATGGGTATTCCGAACGAAGCAACTGCATCTATAAAAATTCCATTCGAAAAAAAACCGTAGTGTGTGGTAGGTCCATAGACCTGTTTGCAGTCGCTGCGTTTGGAATCCCGATTCGATTTTTTTCCGTCCGGAATTCCGACTGTATGTGGCCGCCCTTAGGGTAAGTCAGTTCTTGTCAGCAAAATTGACAAATATTCGACCAGTTCCAAACAAAATAATACTCAAAAAGATCAACATCATCAGAGAGTTTGACATGACTGGAAGAAAGGGAACAAACATGTGCTTTTTTTCTTCCAGTCATCGTAAACGTAAGTTCGTATTTTTTGGACGAAATATACACTCATGAGTCAAATAAAGCTGGGTGCACATTGTGTTATTTTTAACCCCGACCAAAAAGAGAGTATTATAAGTTTGACTGCTGTGTGTGTGTGTCCGTCTGTCCGTGTGGCACCGTAGCTCTTAAACGGGCTGAACCGATTTGGGTGCGGTTTTTATTTTATTTGAAAGCAGGTTTAAAGCGTTCTTAGATATGTAATCGGTCTAGCCGTCCATGAGATATGCTTATTTGAAGCTAAAACGTCGGGGATATTTTTTTATATAGTAGTTATATCCGCACCGTTCCGTATCCTCGTCGCGATCGGAGGACGGTACGGATAATGCCAGCCACATACAGACGGAATTCCGTAACGTAAAAACGAATCAGGATTACGAAAGTAGTAACTGCATACCAATCTATGAAAATTCCGGACGAAAAAAAACCGTAGTTTGTGGTCCATAGATTTTTATGCAGTTACTGCGTTCGGAATCCTGATTCGATTTTTTCCCGTGCGGAATTCCATTTGTATGTGGCCGAAAAGAACAATGTGGACCCATCTTTACAAAACATCAATTTCAACATTATCAGGGTGCACGGCAGTGCGCGGCCAAGTGCTCACCTGTGGGTGCGCGCGCGGCGGCGACCGCGGCGTGTAGACGGCCGCGTGCCCCGCGCCCAGCCGTGCGCCGCGCATCGCCGACATCTGGAATGAGGATCATTTGCTTTTTAAATCAAGTATGCAGATCTATAGAGACATTTAAAACAAAAAAAAAAACTGTAAAAAAATAACGAAATCGGATAAGAAATGACGAAGTTATAGCAATTTTAGTGCACAGGTATTTTGAAACAGTGTAACTTTAAATCTCTCTAACTGTGTCATTTCTTTGCACTTCACTTCATTTTGCACGTCACACACAATCGACCAGCGCCTCTATTATCAAAACAAAAACACCCAACCGTTGAGCGACAAAACACTCGAAAATAGCCCTTATTGAAATGAACAATTTTTTTGCCACTTTTTGTATTTTCTAAACCCGTGCTAGGGAACTTTATAAATATTTGCAAAGTGGTGGTGGAGGTTGCGGGTTCAAATCCTGTCCCGAGCGAATTTTTAAACCTTATAAAAATCTTTATAATCTTTTTGTTTTTTCTAAAGCATTAACCCGTGCTAGGGAATAATTTAAACATTTATAATAAGTTGAAAAAATTCACTCGGGACAGGACAAAAATCTAATATGAGAGATCATGAGATTATCATCATCTATGAGATTTATAATGTTTTTTTGACATTTAAAGCGGTTATTTTTACGGTGCTGGATATTTTAGGCAATACGTACATGGAATGTTTCAATAGCCCGTGTAACCTTTAGTTACCAGTTATGACAATGAGGTACGTGTGAAATATGATGAGGTTCGGGGTTCTTGATGTTAAAATGCAGGATAAGATTTACATGTTTATTCTGATCTGGTCGGGTATAGAGTGCACTCCTTTACCTTAAAACAACTTATTTTAAATACAACTTATTGCTAACTTAACACTATTCGTCGCTATGACGCGGTTACTACGCTAATACTTAATATTACTACGTACCACATCTCATCTCCCCTTTTATGATCCTTCACCACCGGGGCTTTTTTTAAAAAAATGTGAGACGCAGTAATATCACATTTTAAAATTATACATATTTATCTACTAGAAGCTTTACATTCGTATAAAACATTATTTAATTAATTAGACTAAATCATAAATATTTATTTTCACATAAAAAAAAAATCAAGTCACAAAAAACTTTGTATTATTTTTATGTACAAGATATTCTTTATTTTTTTTATTAATTTTTACATTTGGTGATAAGTCCTCTATCACTGTAAACGGACCTTCATAAATACAATCTAATTTATTCCCTACTTGGTTTTTCACTAAAATTAAATCTCCGGGCTTATAGTTAACAGTGTTACAATTCTTATCTAAATACAATTTTCTTAAATTCTTACTATCTAACAGATTTTGCTTAGCGTCTAACAGTGCTTTCTGCAATCTATATTTTAACTCTTTCGGGTAGTCGTCGTGGTTGTACAGAGGGTCGACTCCCTTACATAAGTTGGATGGTAGGTTACAAACTTTGCCAAAAACGAGTTCATATGGAGTGTATTTCGTCTCTGAGTGTACGCTAGTATTAAAAGAAAAACACCAAAATGGAATCCAATCGCTCCAATCGCTTCTATTATTCTCACATTGGATCCTAAGATATGCACCTAAGTGCTTGTGTGTGTTTTCTATACCTCCTAGAGTCTCGTGATGGTACGCAGTTGAGGTCAGTTTCTCGATACCTAACAATCTACACACCTCAGTCATCACTGATGACGTAAATTCAGTACCTCTATCGGTTAAAATCTGTTTTGGGATTCCGTAGCGCAATATAAAATTGTTTACGAAAGCTTTTGCTACAGTTTCGGTATCTTTGTGCTGTAAAGGGTACGCTTCTATGTACTTGCTAAGATCGCATTGCAAAGTGAGTATGTACCTATAATTATAATTGTCTATATCTAGTGGTCCCATAATATCTAAGCTGATCCTCTCAAATGCTGAGTTGGCAGTGGAGGTAATAGTCAAGGGTTCTTTCGTATGCCTATTGGAGTGTTTTTGGATTTGACAACTCCTACAACGTTTTACATAATTAATGACGTCATTCGTCATACCTGGCCAAAAATAATAAGTCTTTATATTATTTAACATACGGTTCATTCCTGCATGTCCACTTGTGGGTAATAGATGGAAGTCATTCATGATGACGATTTTTTCATCTCTATCAGTTACTCTCATGACGTCTTTGAGAACTAGTAACTTTGGTATACCATTTAACTTCTTCATTTCCTTTATAATAATATTTATTAATTCTTCAATACGTTTACTTTTTATAATTACGAGCTCGTTTATTTTTAATTGATTGCAAAAACATTGTAATTCTCTCGCTAACACACTTACGGTAGATAACGATCGAGACATTACAAATATGGCCGCTTTTTCAGGCACAAAAATGCAATTTCCACTGTCACTAGTGACTTTTCTAACTTTATCTAACTGTCTCTGAGCAGTTCTGTTAAAATCTATTTTTAATTCTATGCTGTCTGCTGGACGCTTGAGGATTTCGACTACTTTAGGTTGATCAGACCTTAGAGTAGCGGGATTCCCAGGGGTCGTTGCAGCGCTATCGCTATGCAGCTTACGAGTTTGTGCTCTAGTCATGACCGATACTACATGCTCGTGCATATCTTTCAAGTCGGTTGAAGTCATCGGAATACGGCTCAATGCATCTGCAGCTGCGTTTTGCCGTCCCGGGACATAACTTATCTCAAAATCATACTCCTCGAGATAGAGTCTGAATTTAGTCAATCGGCTTGAAGGATCGGTCATGTTAAATAAGTAAATTAACAGGGAATTACACAAAAGTTATTAAAACCTAAAATTGAGTAAATGGTTTACGAAAAAATTCCAACCGGTCATTGCTATTTTGCAACCTTTGTTGACCGTCGGACTCTTGCACGTTGTGCTGACCATGCTAAAAACGTGAGTGGCCGCCGCGTGACTGTTGGCGCTGACCAAACGTTTCACCCGTGTACCTAGTACCTTGATGACCTGGATTAACAAATGAACCTCTTTGACCCCAGTTACTGCTATGAACATTATTGGGATTTTGAAAATGATTTTTCTGGCCATAATTCCTGTTATAGAAAATACCACGCCCACGGGAACCTCGATTGTTGTAGCCGTTTCGTTGATTGAACTGGGTGGGCCGAGTGGTCTTAAAATGCATCGTCGTCTGGTTCTGAGGCTGGGTATACATAGATTCTTCGTCTAACGCTGCCCTAATAGCTTCGGGTAGTGACTCGAATTGTCGCGAGGCGATAATGGTGCTAAGCCGCTGGTCGACTAAACCATCTGCAAACCGCTTTATTGCAGTTTTCTCGTTAAGGGGACGTAAGACTTCAAATTTGGTTGAATCCCCATCTGCTTGTGCAATCGTCAAGTTGACAAACAGCTCCTCTAACTCTGACCCGAACTTCTCGATAGACCTACGATTTTGTGAAGTCTGAAATAACTGCGTTTGTAGAGCTACAGTGGACTTTTTGGGCAACAAAAATCTGCGTATATCGTCTATCAAGCTTTGGACTGTGCCATAGGCATTTTTCAGTCGAAGCTTAGCGCTGGCTGAAAGGCGAGTTTTAAGAACGAACTCAATGAGATGACTTTGGCTGCTGCTATTAATCAACGAACTATACAATAAAATCCCGTCTATAAGTTGATTGGTTACCTGTTCCTGGCCATTCATTACTGGCAACAGGGAAATAGCAGTCTTAATGTCAAATGAGTCAGCCATTTTCGTATCACTGCGCGCTATCTTGGGTTCAGTTTGGCTATCGGAATCTACCTTACTTAACAAACTTTTAATTTTTCTGTAACTTGTACCTATTTCATCACATAATTTTTGGAAAAAATCAGAGGATTCTCTATCTAAATGCTTCTCTGCAACTTCTGCGTTCAACTGAGTTAAAATACCATCAAGTTTACAATATACACTTTCTGCTTCCTGTAACTTTTTATATGCTATATCCTTCTTACGACGCTCAGGGCCGATTTTAACTAAATATTCCTTAATTGCATTAATTTGACTGTGAATGTCCTTTAACTGTTCTGACATTGCTCAAAATAAATAAACTGGCTAATAGTAGCATAGTAGAAAAATAGATTGTTACAAACTTACAGTAGGTAGGTACCGGAAACTAATATAGGTCGGCGAATTCCGCTGACGCTGGCTGTAGCGGACGATGACACGGTGACGGCGCGCGGCGCGCGGTGACTCGTCGTACCATGGTGCTCGACGCCTCGATGCTCTGGATGGTGGGCCGGGCTATACCCTGGACTCCTGCTACTAATTGGGCCGGGCTATTCCCTGGACTCCATCCTTGACCCGTACGCTTCTTTCTTCTTATCGAACTGGATTCATGATTTCTCTTCTGTTTTTGTTTTTGGGTACTTCCTTCTTGAAATTAATTTTTTCTTGGCTTTTTCTTTCTTGAAAATTGGTTTTTGAATTCTTCGGCTAACCTTTGGCTTTGCAGTCGTTCGCCATCTTCCCGTCTTCTTATCTTCTTATTTTTGTTTCTTGATCCGCAGGAACGGCTTGGCAAGGGTCGCCATGAAATATGATGAGGTTCGGGGTTCTTGATGTTAAAATGCAGGATAAGATTTACATGTTTATTCTGATCTGGTCGGGTATAGAGTGCACTCCTTTACCTTAAAACAACTTATTTTAAATACAACTTATTGCTAACTTAACACTATTCGTCGCTATGACGCGGTTACTACGCTAATACTTAATATTACTACGTACCACATCTCACGTGACTCACCTGGTTGATGTCGAGCAGCAGGGGCGCGTGGTGCGCGTGCGCGTGCGTCTCCCACACGCCGCCCGCCGCGTAGCGCACGCGCCGGCTAAGGGAGAAACAATGAGGTACGTGACTCACCTGGTTGATGTCGAGCAGCAGGGGCGCGTGGTGCGCGTGCGCGTGCGTCTCCCACACGCCGCCCGCCGCGTAGCGCACGCGCCGGCTAAGGGAGAAACAATGAGGTACGTGACTCACCTGGTTGATGTCGAGCAGCAGGGGCGCGTGGTGCGCGTGCGCGTGCGTCTCCCACACGCCGCCCGCCGCGTAGCGCACGCGCCGGCTAAGGGAGAAACAATGAGGTAGGTGACTCACCTGGTTGATGTCGAGCAGCAGGGGCGCGTGGTGCGCGTGCGCGTGCGTCTCCCACACGCCGCCCGCCGCGTAGCGCACGCGCCGGCTAAGGGAGAAACAATGAGGTACGTGACTCACCTGGTTGATGTCGAGCAGCAGGGGCGCGTGGTGCGCGTGCGCGTGCGTCTCCCACACGCCGCCCGCCGCGTAGCGCACGCGCCGGCTAAGGGAGAAACAATGAGGTACGTGACTCACCTGGTTGATGTCGAGCAGCAGGGGCGCGTGGTGCGCGTGCGCGTGCGTCTCCCACACGCCGCCCGCCGCGTAGCGCACGCGCCGGCTAAGGGAGAAACAATGAGGTACGTGACTCACCTGGTTGATGTCGAGCAGCAGGGGCGCGTGGTGCGCGTGCGCGTGCGTCTCCCACACGCCGCCCGCCGCGTAGCGCACGCGCCGGCTAAGGGAGAAACAATGAGGTAGGTGACTCACCTGGTTGATGTCGAGCAGCAGGGGCGCGTGGTGCGCGTGCGCGTGCGTCTCCCACACGCCGCCCGCCGCGTAGCGCACGCGCCGGCTAAGGGAGAAACGGACGATACATTAGGTAGCCATCATAATATAAATACTAGGAATAAGCACAAGCCTACAATTCCAACTCTTAGGCTTAAGAAGGCTAGGAGCTCATTTCTCGGCAACTGTATACGCTTCTATAATAAGATCCCAACAGATATCCTAAGTTTACCAGAGGCCCGATTCAAAAAATGTGTAAGGCACACTTTGTGGCAAAAGGCCTATTACAAAATAGATGATTATCTAAATGACAAAGAAGTCTGGCACTAAACCAGTTCAGCGCACGATCACCACACTTACCAATGTGTTATTTTTTAAGTTCCTACCTGCATTACAAAATGTATTATTTTTTAAGCACGAGATCCTTGGAGTTTCTTTACCATGCTTCTTCTCCAAGAACGATCAGAGCTAGTGAAGCTGGAGAAAAAAAAGTAGCTAGATACTTAGTATTAGATAGTAATAAGTATCAGATTTATATACCTTTTTTTTACTTTAGATAATATTTTGACGTTCAATGTAAATAATTTATTTATGGAATATTGAATAAAAACATATTGATTCTTGATTCTTGATATTTTAATTTAAGAATGCCCTGGACAACTGCTGCTCTCGCTCGCACTTCTAAATATTTAAATTTATTGTGAGGCCCAATAGCGCACTAGCGGCCAGGTCGCAACGGCCAGAGAGATACACACATAAGTATGAAATCGCCATTGGCCAGGTGCGCGCGGCCCACGGCGACTTCATACAAATGTATCCATCTCTCTGGCCGCCGCGTGCTCTTAGAGAATGAATTCCACTTTGGACGATAAAATATAGTCAGACATAGATAATAAAGCTATCGACATGTGGACATACTTTCGATTTCATATTTCTAGATCGCGTAGATAAAAACCCATTCTATGGCTGCCATCTTAGCCTCGCTGAAGACGACCCACAATCAGAAGGACCTTAGACTAAAAACCATTGTTTTCTTGCTGCCCAGATACTGTAATTTATACAGATGCGAGCGAGAGCGGTCATGGGGCGATACTGGAGATCGGAATGTTTTGTGAACTTACGGTGGTGGCGGGATTTCATATTTCTAGATAGCGTAGATAAAAACCCATTC
The DNA here is from genome assembly GCA_949319315.1 of Zelleria hepariella. NCBI lineage: Eukaryota > Metazoa > Arthropoda > Insecta > Lepidoptera > Yponomeutidae > Zelleria > Zelleria hepariella. The sequence continues at coordinate 19,048,184 of OX439386.1, read as the reverse complement.
TATGGCTGCCATCTTAGCCTCGCTGAAGACGACCCACAATCAGAAGGACCTTAGACTAAAAACCATTGTTTTCTTGCTGCCCAGATACTGTAATTTATACAGATGCGAGCGAGAGCGGTCATGGGGCGATACTGGAGATCGGAATGTTTTGTGAACTTACGGTGGTGGCGGGATTTCATATTTCTAGATAGCGTAGATAAAAACCCATTCTACGGCTGCCATCTTAGCCTCGCTGAAGACGACCCACAATCAGAAGGACCTTAGACTAAAAACCATTGTTTTCTTGCTGCCCAGATACTGTAATTTATACAGATGCGAGCGAGAGCGGTCATGGGGCGATACTGGAGATCGGAATGTTTTGTGAACTTACGGTGGCGGCGGGTAGGTGCGTCGCGGCGGCGGCGGCGGCTGCGGCGGCGGCTCGGGGCACAGGCGGCGGCGCTTGCGGCTTGGTGAGTCACCACGCTTGTGCGGCTCCTCTGTGCCAGATAGCGGGTTCGAGTCCGCGTCCGAGGGACCCGGGGCGGCCGCGCCCGCTAGCGGCGAGAGGCGAGGCTCTGAAAGTTAGAGGAGCATGGTTAGGTTATCGTATGAGGTGGAAATATGAAAAATACGTTTTTGAAAGCGGCGGAAAAAGACGTGTGGTAAACCTATTGACCAATTTTAACACGTTGGTGCGAACGCAGGTGCCTTCGTAAGTATGAAAAAACGCACAAACATTTTCCATACTAAGTATCTGGACGGTCAGCCACAGTCACCGATACGGTATACGGGTATCGGCGATACCCATGGCAACCTTTAGCGCGTGCGGCATAAGAGCGCCAATCGAACGAAAAGGGGTATCCTAGCGTGTGGCCGACTGTACTTCATCACACATCTTGCCTATTCTTCATCACACATCTTGCCTAAGGGTATTCGAATGTTGTGCATTTTTTAATATTCCATATTCCACCGTGTATCGACGTTGTACTGCTACGGGCTGTTAAACTAAGGCACCGACCTGTCCGCCGTCGCTCCGGCGCCGCCGCTCTCCGTTCAGCGCGCCTGGATCCACCAGCTGCGCCATTGTTTCCACCTGGAAGACAACAAACATGAAGTTTTAAGTAAGTAAGTAAGAAGTTTAAACATTTATAATAAGTTGAAAAAATTTACTCGGGACAGGACTTGAACCCGCAACCTCTCGCATACAGTCCAGTAGACGGAGACTAGTTGAAGAAATTCGCATCGACAGTTACTTGACTCGGTAGCTCAATTGGTAGAGCGCCTGCACGGTATGCGAGAGGTTGCGGGTTCAAGTCCTGTCCCGAGTGAATTTTTTCAACTTATTATAAATGTTTAAATTATTCCCTAGCACGGGTTAGTGCTTTAGAAAAAACAAAAAGTAGGTCGGAACTTGTTAAGAATAAAGAAGGCGTTTGTATAGTTGCGTTAGGTCTCTCCGATATACAAGGTGTTGTTTTGTAAAGTGACACCCGACTCAGGGGTGACTACTTACAGGATACTGAGGTAATTTGTGTACAATATATGTTTAAAAAAAAAATTTTTTAGTTTTAGGCGTTACTAAAACTATCGTCCCCGGGCACTCGGGCGTCACTGACCAAAATAACACCCTGTATGTCGTTAATAAAAAGAGCAAGTTGGTAGGTAGACAAGTCAAGAAAGAACTAGCGAAAAGTGAAATGGCAGCTCGAGCTAGAACAATACCTAGAAGGTTTCGTATTCCCCAACCTTTTCGTTTCTCAAAACCGGGCAAGATTTTAAACATTATTTCGCCACGAGACCTATACAACTTTCTTTGAAAAAGTTGTGAAATTCGTTTACCAGACCTCTTTTGTCGCCGCTTTTAGAAACACGCAAGTTTTCCGCCGAAAGCTTGAGGAAAACTCACCCTCCTTCTAAGTATACGTCCTTCACAGTTTTTAGAAAATGCGTCGAGTGGCAAGAAGAAGCCTGCACTTCTCATTTAGCAAAATACAGGGTGCAATCGAATTCGATAGCGGAACTTTACACCTAGTACAAGTTGTATGTAGTGATCATTAGACAGCCTAGATAAAGTTACGCTATCGAATTCGATTGCACCCTGTAGTTCCCGTCATCAGCCAACTGTAAAGTCTTTTTCCTTGGATAATTTGAATGTATTTCTGATTGACTACTAACATAATAATACATAATATGCCACATCTCTTCTGGTTGATTAGGTGGCGCGGGCTCGGCAGGCTGGGCGCGGCGTGCACCGAGTGGGACAGGTGCGCCGAGTGGGACAGATGGGACGAGTGGGACGAGTCTCACCTATGCTACATCTCCTCTGGTCGTGTATGTGGTGCGGGCGCGCGTCGCGCTTGGGCCCGGCGTGCGCCGAGTGGGACAGGTGCGCCGAGTGGGACAGGTGGGACGAGTGGGACGAGTCTCACCTATGCTACATCTCCTCTGGTCGTGTATGTGGTGCGGGCGCGCGACGCGCTTGGGCCCGGCGTGCGCCGAGTGGGACAGTTGGGACGAGTGGGACGAGTCCTCACCTATGCTACATCCCCACTGGTCGTATATGTGGTGCGGGCGCGCGTCGCGCTTGGGCCCGGCGTGCGCCGAGTGGGACAGGTGCGCCGAGTGGGACAGTTGGGACGAGTGGGACGAGTCTCACCTATGCTACATCTCCTCTGGTCGTGTATGTGGTGCGGGCGCGCGTCGCGCTTGGGCCCGGCGTGCGCCGAGTGGGACAGGTGCGCCGATTGGTACAGTTGGGACGAGTGGGACGAGTCCTCACCTATGCTACATCTCCGCTGGTCGTGTATGTGGTGCGGGCGCGCGTCGCGCTTGGGCCCGGCGTGCGCCGAGTGGGACAGGTGCGCCGAGTGGGACGCGTGGCCGTGCGGCGGGTGGGACGGGTGCGGCGCGTGCAGGGGCGCGTGGTGCGGCGGGTGCTGCACCAGCGGCGGCGGGGAGACGGGCAGGCACTCCTTGGGGCTGCCGGCGCTGCTGCCGTCGCTGGAAAAGAGGAAGAAGTTGGGTTAGATTATTCTGTTCAAGTGTTCATCATGAACGCTGTCGACAAACCAGTGGTATTTTAAGGCAGCGTGGCGGAAAATTAAATTTTTCAGTTTTTTTTTTTAGCTAAACTGAGCTATTTGTGTTGAGCGATTTTTGTGGCAAAATTTTTATTGTATTCATAATTTTTAACAACAGAACAACAATAATTAAGCTCATTTTGATTTGTGGTCGACCAGCCACAGGTACTGCCCAAAAAAGTAGTTTTAAAGTTCCTATCCTTTCTTCAAACTCTTCTCTAATTTTATCCATGTTATATTTTGAGTCACCAAGCTTTGTGTACCGATATTTTTTATGTTTTTGATCCTATGTAATAGGAAACATGAACAATAAATAAATAAACTAATTAAAAAAACCAGTTATACTGCCCAAAAAACTTGAAGTTCGAGCAAATCTCATAATCAGTTGAGTTGTTGTTGTTCGTTAGTTAGAATAATGAAAAACAATACTATTTTATTGTCGTGAAACAAAAATTGCTCAGTTTAGCTACAATATCTACTTTCATTGATTTAAGCCATCTTACGTGAATAGAGGTACCACTTTTTCACAGGTAAAATACGTAGATTTACGGTGTAAATTAGTGGCCTGCACATTCTCATAAAATTATGTCATACATATCTAAACTAAAAACTAAAACTGTGCAACGCGGTAACGCGGCCAGCGTTTTGGGGACGTTTGGATCGGACGTGGCCCGGGGCGGGTTATTTAGTTAGGTTTTTTGTGTATTTGTCTTTTGTATTTTGTTGTTATTTTATTACTCTATTGTGTGTGTGTAAAAGTAAAAAGTAAAAGTAAAAAGGTATTTATTTCCGTGAATAGAATTAAACAGTGGTTAACAATACTGCGAATCCCAGACTAGGCGAACCCGTATCGTGGGATTCAGATAAATTGTGTTTAACAAGTTCCAGTGTTCTAGAATCTTAAACTAAAAATTAAAAATAAAAATAGTACAAAACAGAAAACAATCTAAACAATAAAATCTGAAAATAGTCTTTTAACAATGGTGTTTCTTCTTTGAATAGGATTTACCTAATATTTAATATTTATGTAGTTAAATTATTTATTAATATTATGAATTATCACGTAATACTGAGCAGTAAAGATTCTGTGTTGTCGTAATCTAACATTGCTAGCCACTTTGTGACACGCAATTTAACTTCCCAGCTAGTAAATGTATGGATTTATGTGTAGTTTGACGAAGCTTGAGGTGGATTTGTTTTATATTTTGACATGAATAAATTGGCTCTTACGCAATGGAAAAAAAAACTGTAATGCCTTCAGAAAATGTTACTGGGGCGCTAGAAGCGGATCATCCAGTGTTCGCCTTTGCGATGCATGGCGTGTAATCTGTACGCACCATTACGTACGAGTATTTCTTAAGGCGCTGTACATAGTGAATAGCCAGCGCGCCAAGAAAAATGCATAAAATCGAGTCCTGTATCAAATACACTAAAAAAATCGAAAATTTTCACATATCAAACCCTAGAATTAGGTGAGACCTATCTAAAACAGCCAGTTTCGTGTTGACATTCATAAACGTTTTGAAGATATTTTTGATGAAAAAAAATAGGCGGCGCACTTTTTTTCAAACAAAATATCTTGCAATCTGTTATGGGTATCAACACAAAACTGGCTGTTTTAGATAGCTCTCACCTAATTCTAGGGTTTGATATGGGAACATTTTCGTTTTTTTTAGTGTATTTGATACAGGAATCGTTTTTGGGGATTTTTATTGCGCGCGGGCTAATTCACTATGCCCAGCGCCTTAAACGGAAACTCCTCTCTTTGTGAGCTCCTAACGCCTGGGTTTGTACGTGATAACGGAGTCGACACACTCCTTATCGGTCACGTGACATGGCGGCGTGTCTAAAGGACCACGTACGTGCATTATCACTAGTTGTCGAGAGGTAAATCTGCTTTCAACGGTCGGCTAGTCTAGGATACCCCATGGTAGCTCTTGCAGCGCGCGGCATAAGGGCGCCGATCGAACAAAAAGGGGTATCCTGGCGGTTCAGCTGACTGTACAAAGAGTTTCACAGGAGTGTACTCTGGCTTTCGTAACGTTTATCTCGGGTCTGCTACCACGAGAAGCAACTAGGTATCTGATAGATAACAAAGAGAGTCGGTGTCGTCATCGCGTGCAACGCACTTACAACGCGGTAGGACTGTTAATCGAGTTGTACGGACAACGACATACGAGTAGGTATCTGTCTCATAGTACACACGACAGCACGTCGACCCTTACACAATAGCACTCTACTCGGTTACTTTACAGGCGACTTTACAACAAAAGTGTACACTCTGACGTGCTGTCGTGTGTACAGTTAAGTAGCCCGTAACGGTTTCATTCACGTAAAAGGTTATAAATTATAAAGTACGTAATTATTATTCTGGATATAAAAAAGATGCGCCTATCTTTTTCTAAGGTCAAAAACTTAGGAATCTATCCGTTCCCTCAAAGCCAAGGATTGCAACCATCACTTAAAGGTGGCGGAGAGCAGGGCCCTTTGCCTGTAACGCAATGGTGCCAAAACGGGCTCCCAGTTAAGCCGTCAACTGGGAGCCCGTTTTGGCACCATTGCATTACGATTTATTAATGCTGTAGGTCCTTTTGACCAAGCGGTGGTGGTCTACTGGGTAGAACAGTGGACTCTGAAGCAAGAGGTACCCGGTTCGATTCCCAGTGCGGGCATGTATCTATGACTTTGTTTAATTTCAAAGTTACGTACATTTGTGAATTTGTAGTAGCAATACAACTCGCTAACGGTGAAGGAAAACATCGTGACGAAACCCGCGGCTTAGTTGGCTCCACACGTATTGACTTTGTCTTTCCTGTGGGCTAGGCCGACTAAGCTGTCAGGATGGTATACGTGCTGGGCAAGCCTACTCCATCTAAAAACAATGTCCCAGGCACTGCAGCGCCGAGTGGTCTCTTCACCCATCTAGGTGAAGGTGCCACTGGACGGTGCATTACGTAGATACAAAGGCCTAAGTTTTTAGGTCCTTTGTGTTTTTGTAGTACAGCAAAGAACATTCAGATTCTAATTCAAGTCTTCAAACAAAGAAACAAGCTCCAAAAGTGTCCGTAATTCTTCGAATCACAACATTTGGCGATCGGCGCGACCTCGCCAGGGCCACAGCTTCCGCGTGCGGGGCCGAGCGACTGTGAGCCCTCCCCCCTCGGACACAAGGTCGCGTTTCGGGCGACGTCGGCCGTGACTAGGGTTTCTCATTTCTCGACCTTTTTTATTTCCCGGAGCACGAGAATTCTCGACCACTATTTCCCGGGAATTCCCGGGTTGTCGAGAAATATGGAAATTTTGAAAAATATGTGTGACTTAACAATAAAACTACGCTTTTTATGCAATATTCAACAACATTTATCAATCAACAACGTTCATTTTTAGTTTCATGTGACTTTAACATTGGAAAACTTTAATTAAGCGAAATAAACTCTAGCGAGACCTTTTTATCATTATTACAAACAATTAGGACTAAATAGTCTTTTTCTTTGGAAAAAACAAATAAAATATCTTCTAAAAACAATGTCCCAAACACCACTAAGGCTTTGGGAAAGTTTTTGAAATTAAAAGAAAATCCTTCAGACCTCTACTTATTTTTTTCTCCATACAAACTATTCCAGTGATGATTTCTCGAAAACAATATTTTTGGACTTTGGATCGAAATTGCGGTAACTTCTAGAAGTCCATAGCTAATTATTATTTTTCTGGTAATAGATAAATTATCTGAGACCCTAAAGAATAAAAAATATCTGTGAAAAGTCGAAAGAAAAAACAGTTAGAAAATAAAATTCAATGCTAGGTAATTTTTTTCAAAAAAACCTTAAAAGCCCCATAACTTCTAAACGACAAAAAATGGCTGAACATACATGGGGGTGATTCGGGTAGCCCTCGGTGTCAGCTATCTAGATTTTCTCGCTTGACGTCTATGTTTGGGCCACCCTGTATGTGGTTGACAAGTTCACCGACAAAATAATTGAGATAAATTTAGATAAATGGGTGCCGCCAAGTTCTGTAGACAATCCTTAAATTTATTTATAATAACGTATAACATCATTTTAAAACACAATCAATTGTTTTTTTACTGCTACAACAATGTTTGCTATTTAAAAATATGACATTTAAATTTAAATAGTAGAATTATTTACACAAAATAAATAACTTATGATGACCTATTGAAAGTCAACATTTACTTGGGTAGTTTTAACGGCTAGTAAACTAACTACTTATCATGACTAACATAGGAAAACTAAAAACTAAATTCGTTCTTGAACTTGGCTCTTTGACACTCTGCTTTTATTTAAACTGAAACTCAAACGATCATTTATTTTGTTCAATACCACAAATAACCATATAAGAATTGAAATAAAACGGACGAAGCAACATAATTATACTAGTTTATAAAAATAAAACCCAAGACAACATAAACTATTTTGACTGAATTTCTCGATTTCTCGATTTCTCGATCACTTTTTTCTCGTCTCGAGTAAGGCAAAATTTCCCGGGAATTCTCGGTTCGAGAACTCTCGAAGAGAAACTCTAGCCGTGACGCAACGAGAGAGATCGCAGTAACCGCATTAGTTTCGGCTCGACCTTTTTGGAGGTTGGGCGTTTCGGAGCGTTTTCTTATCCTTCAAAATCGAGTCGCTATCCCTAACTCAATCACTTTCGATGACAGTCTTTGTGTCAAATAAATGCAGTGTGAAGTTTGTCAGCACCTTTCGAACGTCAAATTGAAAGGGATCGCGATAGATTCAAAAGAGCCCTATTTATTGTTTGGTACGGTCTGCCACAGTCACAGATACCCCATGGCAGCTCTTACCGCGCGCGGCATAAGGGCGCCAATGGAACAATAAGGGGTATCCTAGCGTGTAGCCGATTGTACGTTTTCAACACTGAAATTTTGCGCTTTCTCTGTAAAATCAACTTTACCCAAAATGTCAGGGTGCGAACAAAATTCAACCTCTAATAAACACATTTTGATCGTAACTTTAGTCCACAGTGCAAACTAGCTCTTATTCACCACGAAGTTTTTTTTAAAATAGCTAATAAAATGTAGAAATGGCAGCGGATCTACGAAAAAAATTGGGAAAATTGATCTATTACGTTATAACTACAACTACATACTCGCAAAAGGACACGAACACACGTAGACTCTTACAGCCGCATTGCCTCTCACTTTTCCCGCGCCCCGTCTCGCTCTGGGTGAAACTCCGTGAAACAGCTATAGAAAACAGTGTTTCACGCCCTTGCCCATCGCCGAGTTCCCACGGTCCTGAAGGGGCCTCTTTAGTCGAAGCTCGGACACTTTGGTGCATTTGCATTCCGTAATAGGGAGGTCAAGACCTCTTTAATATGCACTTGAGTTGAGACCTGATTTTTCGCGGAAGGTGACTCGTTTTTTCCAGCAACCTTTGAATCGGCAATGTAGAATAGAATACAAGGTGTTACAAAAGATGCTAACTCTTTTAACAGGGTTATAGCACCCGGTGATAGGGATCACAACCTAATTTTTTTTTGCCCTATGACGTTCCGTAGATTTTCAAATTAATAAAATGTGAACGCTGTGGCGGGAGAGGAGTATTTTTTAAATATTGTTTTCATTTACTTTCACTATGTTCTAACAACTCAAACCTATGCAAATGCACCTACACACACAAACACATTTTAAAATTATTTGAGCTTATACCAAGAACAAAAAAGTTATGAAAAATTTTCAATTTTGAGGTTATAAAATAAAAATTTTAAGTAAGTTTAACCGTTTACGAAATACAAAATAAAAATTGTTTTTTTCAACTTTTTTTACAGCATTGACATCCTGTTGACGAGTAGGTTACACCGTACGTTGTATAATAGAATGGAAAACATTAATTTATCCGCCAAAACACACAATCAAAACACAAAAATACAGTAAATTAACACAAATTTAGACACAAAGCATAAAACATACTTTACTGGGGCTTAATTCTCTCATCATTATATTTAAGAGCTGTTATCCTCTTGTCGGTGCAGCATTCTCCATGCACTTCGATCACAGGCCAGTTCCTTTGCAGCCTGGTACGTCACGACATCCACCTTCTCTTTAATTTGGTCAAAGTAGCTTCTCCGTGGCCTTCCTCTACCTCTCTTTCCTTTTATCTTTCCTTCTATTATGTTGGTTATGAATTTGTCGTGACGTAGCAAGTGGCCTAGCATCTTTCCTCTTCTGCATTCTATTGTCTTCATCAACGTTCTCCTCTCCCCTACTCTTTCCAGGACTTGCTCATTTGGCACTCTTTCCGTCCAAGATATCCTCTCCATTCTCCTCCAACACCACATCTCGAAAGCTTCCAGCCTTTCCCGTTCCCTCTGTGTCATCGTCCATGTTTCTCACCCATAAAGTGCTATGGGCCATACATAGGATAGTAAAGTATAGTAATAGTTCTCTAACTCTTCAAAATCGGATCGCAATCCATAACTCTATCTCAATCGCTTTTATTGAAAGTCTGTGTCTGTGTATGTGTCAAATAAATGCAGCGTAAAGTTCGTCAGCACACTTCAAACATCAAATTGAAAGAGATCGCGATAGATTCAAAACTTAGACAATAAGCCGTTTTCACAGCTGTCAAATTTCGCTTTTTCTGAAGATATTATTAATCTGTGTAAGCGAAATTTTACTTTCATGCTCTTGTATGGCCAAGCCTATGAGCGCCATCTACCAAGGGCTTTGACTTCAGCTTTTAACTGTCAGTTGAAAACGGGCCTTTAAGCCTCAGCGGTGAGGGGCTACACGCCCAACTCTTTACATAACAACTGCCACAATCTACAAATCGCTCTTGCAATGATTTCACTCGGCGCTGTTGCTAGTTGCAACATGGCGTGACGTCACACACAATGTGACACGCCCCGCTAGGCCGCGTCATGCGAGCGGACGGACGTCCGACCTTTCGCCTCGTGTGTGTCGCGACAATGTACACACGACAGCACGTCGAGGCTTACACGCTAGCACTCTACTCGGTTACGTTAGGGGCGGCTTTACAACAACTGTGTACACTCTGACGTGCTGTCGTGTGTAGACGTACGTATACATACAAGGTGTTACAAAAGTACCTAACTCTTTTTACAGGGTAATAGCACCCGGTGATAGGGATCACAACCTAAATATTTTGTTTGCTCTATGACGTTCCGTTAATTTTTTAATTAATAAAATGTGAACAATGTGGCGGGAGAAAAGTATTTTTTAAATATTGTTTTCATTGACTTTCACAATGTTTTAACAATTCAAAGCTATGTAAATTCACCTACACGCACAAACATATTTTTAGAGCTAATAACAAAAACAAAAAAGATATTTTTTTTTTTCAATTTTGAGTATATAAAATAAAAATTGTTTTTTTCAACTTTTTTTTACAGATTTGACCTACTGTTGAACAGTAGGTTACACCCTGTAAAAAGAGTTAGATACTTTTGTAACACCCTGTATAGAGCTGTGGGATAACACGGTCTTGTCCATTAAACCAGTGGTTAGCCCCGAACTGTGAACAGAACACGCGACCCCGTGTCTCTGCAACTGCCACTGCTGCCCCGTTAGCAGCCCCTCCAATCTGCGCGTTTGGAATTTCGGAGTTTGTACATTTTGCTCAAGTCTCAAATGCGTCCTACCTGGCGAGGAGGAAAGATGGACGCTGGACAAAGAGAAGACAGGCGACCGAGAACCGGACCCGACCAGGGGGGTTACCCTTGACGCTATTGCTATCAAATTGGAAAAGTTTTAAAATTAATTTATCTTTGAATTCGCATAATAATGCTTTGATTTTAAATACTTTGTAATGTTTATTAAAAGGTAAGGCTGTTTTATTCAATAAAAACACAAAATGCGTCTTAATTTTTAAAATATTAAATTTTGTAAATTGCGACATATTGCGGCCGTATTGGAAAAATGCGTCAAGGGTAGAGGGGCAGCAGCCAGACGGTCGGAAGACTACGTCATTACGGCGGAGGGTCCTTGGATGCGGATGGCGAGGGACCATGAGAGGTGGCGCGAGGGGAAAAAGGCGTATACCCAACAGTGGGCAGAGGTGATGATGATGAGTTACTTAGAGGGGCTGTGATAACTGTTGGTAATCGATTATGTAGTACGATTGTTATGTTAGGCTGGTTCAGTATGCGGTCGTGGGATCTCCGACTGACGTAATGTAAGTAAAATGTGTTTCCTCACACAGGCCCGCGGCGCGGGAGGCGTGACGTCACGTTTTGTTTATAAACGCACGCGCACAGACAGAACACATAATTGTTTTGTGCGCACGAGCATATCTCTGGCGCGCTCCACGTGTATTGGTGCGAATTCAACCGTATAGCTTCACTACTACACGAATTACATACTTCGTTTACGCCTTTGCAGCTGAAATTTAGGGGATGAGATCGGTAGGCAGACCACCAGCCAGATGGTCCGACGACATAGCCCAAGTAGCCGAAAAATAGTGTTTGGTTAAATGGTTACTTCTAGCACAGGATCGTGAGAGGTGGCGTGAGCATGAAGAGGCCTTTACTCAGTAGTGTAAAGGCCTCTTCATAAGGTATGATAAGCTGATTTTTTTGTACTTTTTAAAGCCGAAGGTATTTTGTTATTTGTTACACTGGCGATTCTAAACCAAATCCCAAAATTTCATTCCAAAATCACTTCTTCATTCAAATCTCTATCGCCAATCGACACCATTTGTATGGGCTTTAACGAGTACATTTTCAGATTTAATTTCAGTCCGATCTCAGGTTCTCAGGCATTGGAAATCCGGAATTGCTACTCACACAAGAATGGACTTTAAAACTAGCGTGGGGCTAAGTGCTGCCTTGTGTACCTGCGACTTGAAAAGAAGTTTCAACTTCCAAGCGGCAGACAGACAGACCTAAGTATAGAGGCAAGGTGTCCCTTCAAAGAGGATTGAAGGAAGGCTCCCCTTTGAAACCCAGCCTCCTCGCTTCGAGATAAACCGCTGCCTTTCCCTTTCTCTCTTGCAACGTGGAAGCGGGAGGCAAAACCAGGCCCTTTGGCACCCCAAAGGCGTCCATTGCGCGGATGTTTCTGGCGTTATTTGGTGTTTTATAAACTCCATTGGCTTAGATAGTGTCGCTGTGCCAAACACGACGGTATGTTTACTGCTCCAGGCACCGTGGTGGAAAATATATCGTGGGGAAACCTGCGTTTTCCTCATAACATGTAGATGTTAGTCTAGTTCGAGTACCAGAAACCCATTTTTTTATTTTATTTTTTAGTTCCAGCTTTGCAAGATTTTTTTTCCTTTGAGACTGCCAAACGGATCAAGGAGCTTGTGGATAGGAGACAACACTACAAGAATATGCTAGGATACCACTTTTGTACGAGTGACGCATTTAAAAAACTAACTAAGGCCTTTGCATCTACGTAATGAGATGATCAGCGTCTAGTTGCGCCTTCAGTCTCACTACAGGCTGCACTCTAAGTCGATAGCGGAACTTTAAGTAGGCTGTCTACTGATCACTACAAACAACTTGTACCAGGTGGCGAAAAAAATATAGCGAAAAAAATATCAGCCCGTTCCATACAAAAGGTCGACTCAGTACTGCGCCAAATGTATGAAACAGCTGATATTTTTTTCGCTATCGACTTAGAGTGCACCCTGTAGATGGGTGACGCATTTATGCCGCGCACAATAAAAACTTCCATGGACCATGGGGTATCCCAGCGTGTCGCTGATACTGTTGACGGCAATTCAACCTACACAACATGCTCTTATTAGCTTAAATTACGGGCGAGTTTGCAACAAAATGATTGAGATGGTGCCTCCAATTACCCCTTTAAGGGTGGTATTCTAGAACGCTACTTAAACTCAGTTTAAACAGAGTTCAGACTGTCGATAAAACAGTGCATGTTTTTGTATGAAGGAAGGGATATTCAAATCAAAACATGCACTGTTTTACTGATAGTCAACACTACTAAACTCTACTTAAACTGAGTTTAAACAGAGTTCAAGTAGTGTTCTAGTTTGAACTGAGTTTAAACAGAGTTTAAGTAGCGTTCTAGTTTGAACTGAGTTTAAGTAGCGTTCTAGAATACCACCCTAAGGCGGACTTGCGTCACTCAGGGTTAGCAAACTAACTCCGAGTTAACTTGACATTTCCATACAAATTTTGACGTTAACTCAGAGTTAACTGGCTAACCCTGGTTGACGCCAGTGGACCTAAGAGTAGGTAATAGGCGTAAAAGTATGTTACGTCATAGTATTATTAAATGACTGGGCACACCAGTTTTTTAGAGGCGGCGGACGGATAAGGTCGTGGAGTGGATTTCAAACGCTATTCCTTGGGCGTTAAAGTCTGTTTTGGCGTGGCACTTTGTTATCACTTTGTGCCACTTTAGCTGAGTTGGATAAAATGAGAAAAAACTTCGAAAAAGTGAAACCGACTCATAACCGCTTTGAGAACATGATGAATACCATTTACAAAGGTTTCAGGTCAGACAATAGTACTAAAAAATAAGGCTTTAGCATCTACGTCATGAGATGATTTATACAGCGTCCAGTGGCACCTTCACTCACACTAGATGGGTGAAGAGACCACTCGGCGCTGCAGTGCCTGGGACATTGTTTTAGATAAAGTAGGCTTGCCCAGCACCTATACCATCCTGACAGCTTAGCCCACAGGAAAGACAAGTCAATACGTGTGGAGCCAACTAAACCGCGGGTTTCCTCACGATGTTTTTCCTTCACCGTTAGCGAGTGGTATTGCTACTACAAATTCACAAATGTACGTAACTTTGAAATTAAACAAAGTGATAGATACATGCCCGCACTGGGAATCGAACCGGGGACCTCTTGCTTCAAAGTCCACTGTTCTACCCACTAGACCACCACCACCGCAGACAATAGTACTAAAACTGATTTATTCAGTACTTTTTGGTGTAGCTAAGAGTGTTCCTTTACAACTTACAAGCGTAAAATAAAGGTATTGTATCTCCATTACTACGTCACATTTTAGGGCATGTAAAATTCGTTCAAATTTGAACGCTAAACCCAAAGCACTAGGTTCCATAGTTCCTTGTCCCGAGGCGGTATTGTTTGTATACTCTCGGGGGTCGTCGACCCCACCTCCCGGTCCTCCCTCCTCCCTACGAAGGGAGGATGATGCCTGGTGACCTCTGGCTCTGAAGGAACTGAAGAACGACAGAGGTCTGGCTTTGGTTTGGCGCATCGCACTGCACGATAGCTCTTGTAGAGCTAGCTTCAAGTGCCAGTTTCGAGCAAATTATTACTTGAAAGGACCTAACGTGGGCCTCTGCTTACCTTCGAGGTTTGGGGCTTGAATATATACCAGTTTAGATGGAGTGGGCTTACCCAGCACCTATACAATCCTAACAGCTTAGTGAGAAAAGATACCCGCGACATTTTAGCATCAAATTAGCATATCTCATAAACGGCTAAACCGATTTTGATAAAACTTATCTAAGAACACTCGCTAGGAAATCTGTTATGAGGCAACAAATACATTTTAAAAAATACGCGTCGAATTGAGTACACACGACAGCACGTCGACCCTTACACGCTAGCACTCTACCCGGTTACGTTACGGGCGACTTTACAACAAAAGCGTGTGTGTCGTGTGTACACACGACAGCACGTAAGAGTGTACTCTTTTGTTGTAAAGTCGCCCGTAACGTAACCGAGTAGAGTGCTAGCGTGTAAAGGTCGACGTGCTGTCGTGTGTACATACCTCCTCCATTTTTGAAGTCGGTAATAAAATAAATAAACATCGGACGACACACGTGCTTAGCCGCTCGCTAGTGATTCCAGCATGATGACGTCAGATTCTTTGTGTCGGACGTAATGTAGGGAAATCGGCCAATCCGATGCGTAGATAGATATGACTTCATCTTGCCCTGGGGGCTAATTCTCGGGAATGTCGCATTCGACACATCTCGAAGGAATAATCTCATTTGCGGCAAATGTCACATCTCCTATTCTCACGAAGTCATCCTCGACATAGGGCACGAGATATCGGTGAGATGTTTGCCTTTTTCGCTCGACATGACTCGCGTGGTCGGGAGCAGTCGAGATCGAAATGACATTTTTCCTTCGAGATGTGTCGAATACGAAATTGCCGAGAATTAGGGGCCTGGAGCTTTAGCTTGCACCGCAATGGTGCCAAAATGGGCTACCGGCTGACGGCCGGCTTCAATTACGATTTATTCATGCTGTCGGTCCTTTTATATTTTTACAGCAAAGCATATTATAATTCTAGAGGATTAGTTCGCTGGTCAAATGCACTGTAGCGCCGAGTGGTCTCTTCACCCATCTAGTGTGAGTGAAGGTGCCACTGGATGCTGTAGAAATCATCCCATTACGTTGATGCAAAGGCCTTGGTTAGTAGTACTTTGGGAGGCAGGCAAAACAACAAAACGTGAATATTGTTAACAGAAGGCACGACCTGCCACTCTGTATCAGGAAACGCACGCAAGGTCGATACTTACGCCCCTGTGCGGCGCGATTTCCAACCGTATTGCCAGGAAGTTGGGTTTATTACCGCGTGTCGGCAGGGCTAGGGTCTGCCTGGATGTCCCTATCCGAGGTGTGACGTCAAACGGAATTAGCTTTAAAATTGGACCTCACGTAAATGCGAAAGTTTGTGTCGAATTGTCGACCTCCTCCTTTTTTGAAGTCAGTTAAAAAGGCTATCTTCAGTACGTCACGACAGCACGTCAGAGTGTACACTTTTGTTGTAAAGTCGCCCGTAACGTAACCGCCCGTAACGTAACCAAAAAAAACTTCCGCCTTACAGATTTGGGAGCCACTGCTCGGGTATGTCGCAAGTCAATGAGACGCATTCGAGATTCCCGAGAATCCTACTAATATTATATTTGCGAAAGTTTGTAAATGTGGATGGATGGATGGATGGATGTTTGTTACTCTTTCACGCTGAAACGGCTGAACGGATTTGGATGAAATTTGGAATAGAGATAGCTTAGACATCAGAATAACACATAGGCTACATATTATCACGCTTTTACACTCAGGAGGAAAGTAAAGCATATATCCTTTTTCTGCTGAAACGGTTGAACAGAATTGGATGTAATTCGGTAGGTCGAGAAAAAATTAAATCTTCTAAATTCCTGTTTTTTCGAAAGAATGGACCATTTCAGAGAACTAATTTGAACAAAAAAAAATTACGTGGCTTTATTAGGTTTTTATTGCAGTTTTAAAGTTTTCTCAGTTCTTCCCGGATATGACGTCAGCGTCATTAGAGCGTAACGTAATCTGTTAATTCATAAAAAAAAAACTGTCAGTCACTTCTATGTATTCTGTGCTGTCACTTGAATTGACAAAGTAAATTCGTGTTTAATTTATTTTATTTCGTTATCTAGTTATCTTTACTATTATTACTGGATCTTATTTAACTGATTGCATACCCGATTACCTACGCTTGATTCACGGATGGACCTCGACTTTTCTTCACCATTTACCTGGACATTGATTGGCCCAGCCAGACTATGTTTACGGAATCAAAACGAGCTGCTCTATTTCGACGTGCACAAATGCTATGCTGTCTTGTCTACTCCACTTCGTTTCGTCAGGCTAAGAGAGAATAATTATGAAACAGGAATGCTGCCCCAAAGTTAATGCAAAACACCAGAAATATTTATTTACAAAGACCATCGTAATGTAAGTTCAAAGTATGTTTTTGTAGCTTTGGTTCACTTTTATACAGATTTTGAACTTCAATCTAAAGGTGGTTTACATCCTTGAAGCTTAATTAACCATACTTTACCTTTTGTTTGATCCAGAAAATATACCATTCAATATTTCCTAAATTACTTTATTTATTATTATGATAACTTAATATTGTTTATTTTATTTACAGCTTGAAGAGAATTTGGACAGTTAAAGCAAAGAACAGTGCTACAGACGAAAACTAGAGCAAGTGTTGATGTATAAGTTTGATGTTTTGACGATGAGAATACCTACGTTCTGTGGTATACACCATATCCTAGTTAGTTGTTTAGATGAGATGGTAGTCATTGACTGTAACTTATAAAAGGTTCTAACTCTTTTTACAGGGCACCCGGTGATCGGGATGACATCCCAAATGTTTCTTTTACTCAAGATGTTCCGTGGCTTTCTAAATTAATAAAATATAAGCACATGTTACGGGGGAAAATAATCTTTTTAATATGGTTTTCATAGATATTATCAGTTTCACAATGTTTTGTTTAACTTAAAACTGTGAAAAGGCACCTATGTGTTTGCATCTTTAGTTTGAATTTGACCTAAATCCAAAAATTTTGAGGTTATAAAATAAAAATATATTTTTCAATATTGTTTTACATCATGTTAACCAGTAGGTTACACCCTGCAAAAAGAGTGAGGACCTTTTTTAACACGTTGTATATTTACAGGGATTTCTTATGAATAAAACTCAGATTAGTATAAATTTTATTTATTTTCATACTTTAGCACCTTGAATCAGGTTTGGATAACTTAAGTTTGCTACCTATTTGATGTACTGGCATAATTTGTTTTCATGCTGCGTCTGCCAGCAAGTCCTTTTGTCCCTGTGTTTTGTCCACATATCCAACTGCCCTGTTCACGCTTGAATCACAACATAACCTGTAAAAAAATTTGCTTATGAGTATGTTTAATCTCTATGCACACATGTCACGAAAGAAGAGCCATTCTCACACTCTTTCCCCTACCTTGATGACCTCATAACGCTAAAGAGACATACATTGCCAAACCACATGGTGTCCCAAGTATCTTCTTTCGTGGCACATCTTGTACTATAACTAGACACTCAGGTTGTCACGCAATTTCTTCTTTCAACAGTAGCGATTGGGTATTAATACTAACAAATACACAAATGAAATCACAACTTCACTTTACCCAGCGTGAATCTCACCCTGCTATAGGTTTTCTACTACCTGTCTGCTATAAGTATGCCAAAAAGCACTTCATGCAGTGAAGTGGAATGAAAGAGTGGCCAGATGGTAGCAAACATGGGTTTTTATGGAGACTAAACTATACTTACATCAATGTTATCATCCTCTTATTTCAGCAATGTTGTGGTTATTACTGACATCCGTATTACATATTTTCAATCATGACCATGCGATAGTCGGCCTTGCCATAGGTATCGTCAACAGTTTGTGAACCAGAACCATCTCTGCAGATTCCTGCGGTTGGTGGGGTCAAGTTGAATCCAAAACAAAAAGTCGTAGGCATGGTTTAGAATGTAGGTGTCCATGTGCGTGCGCGAGTCATACATATCACATATGTATAGCAGATAACGATCTTGAGGTCCAATGAGTAAAGGCACAGCCAGTTAATGGTACAAGAAAGAAAACTGGAAAACTCACGATGTTAAAATGTAAACAAACACAATCAAACGTTGACTGACAGTTCAAAAAAGCTATGCTTGTGTAGGGATGTCAAAAATACGTTCATCGATGGGTTCAATCAAAGTATCGATATTTTCGCGAAGTCGATATTTTACATAAAATAAAAAACAAAGATGGGTAGTTTCAGCGATCTCTTTCATCGATGTAGTTCACGTCTTTTGCTGCGTACACACTGGCCCAACGAAGGCCAACGAATACCTTGTGTGGTCGGATTGGCGAATGCCAACGATCGTTCGTTTGCGTTTCAAGTTAGTTAACAGGGCCCTTAGCCTGTAACGCAATGGCGGGTCAATGGCGTCCCGGCAGAAGGACAAAACCGGGCTCTCCTCGTTTTTCTCCTACAACCAGAGAACTAATCCTCTAGAATTAGAATCAAAATATTCTTTGCTGTACTACAAAAACATTAAAAGGACAGACAGCGTTAGCAAATCGTAATTGAAGTCGTCACCTGACAGCCCATTTTGGCACCATTGTGTTACAGGCTAAGGGCCCTGGTTAACAAGCCAATAAAACAACTAAGTACAGTCGGCCACACGCTAGGATACCCCTTTTTGTTCGATTGGCGCCCTTATGCCGCGTGCGGTAAGAGCTGCCATGGGGTATCTGTGACTGTGGCCGACCGTACCTACTTCTTCGCAAAATGATAAACTACCAAAAAAATATGTACACACGACAGCACGTCAGAGTGTACACTTTTGTTGTAAAGTCGCCCGTAACGTATACGAGTAGAGAGTGCTAGCGTTTAAGGGTTGACGTGCTGTCGTGATACTCGACAGCACGTAGATGTTTACACTTTCCCATACTTAATAACGTATCATGTGAATAGAGTGCACGTGTGTAAGCGTCTACCTGCTGTCGTATGTACCTTATAATGGCATGGGAGCCTTAAGTATTTGTTTTTATTTTAATTTAATTATTTATGTTTAAAGTGAATATAAAACTGAATATTCTGTTAATGTTTCAAGAGTCTATCTATTGCCGTTGTCAATATCGAGCAAAAACGAGCAAAAAAATCACGTTTGTTGCATGGAAGCCCCTTTACATATTTATTTCATTCTGTTTTTTAGTATTTGTTGTTATAGCGAGCGGCAACATTTTATACATAATTTGTGAAAATTTCAACTATCCCGGTTCATGAGATACAGCCTGGTGAGAGACAGACAGACAGACTGACCGACAGCGGAGTCTTAGTATTAGGGTCCCGTTTCGCACCCTTCGGGTACGGAACCATAAAAAGCACTAAACGACATTTCTACGCTCATACTAATATAAAAGTTTTCAAAAACCCATGTTTTGTTCTCAGTATCGATGTATCGATACATTCCTGTTTTTATTTGGTAACTTCCATCTCTTATCAGTGTGGTCATATACAAATTATAATTTTGTCTTTCGATTGGTTCAATCTTTTGGCTCAGTTTCGCTATTAATCCGGGATTTTTATCACGGATGGTATTACTATGAGGAACTTTCGCCTTATGGATGCGTTCCAATTATACAGTTAATGTGACGTCACATACCAATGCGTTCAAAATATCTTCTCATGTGACTTCACAAGAGTCTAATGAAAGTCGTTGGGTTTTCTCAATTTATCTAAAAATATACTGGTTTAAAAAAAAAATTAAATACTCCAAACTGTTAGGGGAGCCTATTCCTCGAAATGGTTTTGGAATCAGCGGCCTTGTCAGAAATAAGATCTAGCCAATTTGGAATAGATATAGCTTAGACATCAGAATAACACATAGGCTACATATTATCACGCTTTTACACTTAGGAGCAAAGTAAAGCATATATCCTTTTTCTGTAGTCCACGCGGTCGAAGTCGCGGGCAAAAGCTAGTTAACAATAATGATGTGTCATACAACTCACACAATATCATAGCCTGCGGGAGCGGTGGCGGTCTAGTGACAGTGGTAGAACAATGGACTCTGAAGCGAGTGACCCAGGTTCGATTCTCGGTGGGGGCATGTACGCACCTATGATTTTATTTATTTAAAAGTTACCTTCATTTGTGAATTTGCATTAGCAATACCACTCACTAACATCATCGTGAGGCATACTTCTAACGCGAAAATCGCCAAACCGCACTAAGCTCGGTCTCTCTCTCCGAGAGAAGGTCTTTGCTTAGCTAGTGGGATATGTACAATGCTACAGGCTACACACATATTACATATCATAGGCTAACCTAACGCTCAGCGTCGCCCAAAATCATCCAGTCTCAGACAGCTTCCTCAAGGCACGATTTCCCTCAATCCTCGCCTCGAAGGTCGAGCAGACCCCTCGCCAGACCCTGCCATTGGCCGACTTCGGCCAGCAACCTTGTGCCTAACCTATTGGCACAGATCACTCCTCACTGGCCAACCGATACAACACCTTTAAGAGACCAGTTTATCTTTGACCCCTAAAGCAGGCTGTGCACATTTCCAACCGCGCGCCTTGGAGGCGGCTCAAGCTACACCGGTCTCAAGGTTGAAGCAATAGAAACCAGCTAAGTTAGACCCACGAGCCCACGCGTGGCAAGTGTTACAAGGTCCTTCACATTGTTAGCGATTGCCAAACCAAACTCAACTGTAGGGTAAAGAGATAAGGGTTACACAAGCGGCTGTGGGTAGGCTCGAAACAGCTGCGGCCCCCGCGGTGGTGTTTCGTGCGTTTCGGTGAAACGGAGGATTTTGAAACGCCATGCTTTCGGGGCGTGGCAATTTGTGCTTTAAAGCTGTCGTGGTAAGGCGTCGAATGGTTTGCCAGGTGGGAGGTCCTGTGGGGGGCTTACTTAAGATACCCCGTGGTAGTTGAAAAACTTGCGCCTTTACATCTGTTGTAAATCATACAGCGCATGGTGGCGTCTCTTTACTACACACACTAAATGCATGAAATGACAGTTCAGCCGTTTTATACAGGGTATTTTAGAAAGGTCCTGTGACACTAAAAGGGGTCGCTTAACTCACCAATACAAGCAACTTTTACTATGGGGCCAACTGCGAAATCTCGAAAAAAATATCAGCTGCTCCATATACATTTTGTGCTGTATGGAACAGCTGATATTGTTTTCAAAATTTCAGACTTGGCCCCATAGTAAAAGTAGTGCCTGGGACATGTTTAAACTTTGTAAATCGTGAGAAAACCCGCGTCGTCTAGTTAGTAAGTGGAAAGAAATTCTCGCAGCAACCCACACAACTCAACACAGATCATGGGCCAATCGCCACCCTAAACCAAAAAAATAACCATTGGATGCAAATTAGCAGAGCAGTGGGGACTGCACGCTGCTGGTACGTAAGCTGGTTGGCTGCAGGCTATCACTGATGTACACCTTCAGGGAATTTGGCTCGAATTATACAATCTGTCCTATCATCATCAGCTTAGCTAGGATATGTTCATTCCGAGTTTATCCTATGGACAAGGCAAACCGCCCAAGCCGATGGGATGGTACCGTAGCTGGGCGAGCCAACACCATCTCAGGTGAACACAAGGGCGTCGCCAGCCGATGGCGCAGGGGGGGGCAAGTTGACTTTACCTACTACATTCATACTTTTCTCATTCTCTATGAATGAGAAAAGTATGTATGAATTGTAGGTAAAGTCGACAGCACCTGAAGCTTTTCACTTGTACTACGAGCCTTACATCTACAGCCAGAGCGTAGTTGAGCGTACGGAATATTAGGAGTGGAATTGGTGAATTTATTCGAGTTTCGACGTACGGGAATGATTGTTCAAGGCTTGAACTTCAAGCAAATTAACTCAAAGACTTAGGACTTTGGTTGCATTATATTTGGCAACTTTTTTAGAATCTCTAGGGGGGGCAGCTGCCCCTCCCTGCCCCCCCTTGGCGACGCCCTTGGGTGAACAACTGAACATTAGCATGCAGTCGGGTTATAGCACCGTGTTTAAGAAAGTGGCCACCGCAGCCCGTCGCGTGAGATAACGCAACGCAGAGTTTACATTCACCCCATGTCGGTTTCACATACGCTCGCTCGTGGGTGCTTACACTGTGTAATACGTGTTCCACTTCACTACACAAAGGTACCTAATACAATACGTGCCACGAAAGAAGAGACTTGACAATGACATGCTGACATGCGCAGTGACTCTGTATAAAGAAGAAGCGCTCACAGCCTAGTTGGACTAGCCATTCATATTTATGTTTATGTATGTGTATTTTAAATTGGTATTTATGTATGATCTATGTAAGTTTATGATTACTTTTAAGTAGTTTATATCATCGGTTTTTATTCATAATTGCACCAACTACCCGTCTCTCAATTCCCTAGCACTTTTTTCCATCAGTGGTTGCCTGGAAGAAATTGCTGTTAGCAATAAGGCCGCCAATTGTACCTTGTTTAGTTAAGTTTTTTTCCTAGCCTGTATTTATATTGGTGTACAATAAAGAATATTTTTTCTTTATCTTTATCATTCTTAATTGATTGGCAACCGCGGTCAGTATATGGATGTGTGACTGCTAGTTGCAATAATATCTGAGCATTTCCGTCCTTCGAAATGCGAACCGTTGATTGGTCCCGGTTGTAAACATAAAACTCCGTCCAGTCATTCCAGTGTGAGAAATTCGAGATATATTCTCAGAAAGTTCTCAAGACTCGCGGGAAACATTGCACAAGAGAAGAACAAAGTTTATGATGAGTCAAGTCAAAAATATTGCTCAAGAACAGAACGTTGATTGTATCCTCAAAGAGTGGGTGCGGATGACGCGAGAATGACGATGATTGAGCGAAAGTCGGGTTACGTTGAGCTTGTCAAGTTTTTCATCATCATCATCAGCCCACCTTCGCCAACTCAACTGCTAGATAGCGAAACGCTCACAGCCTAGTTGACACGAGTCGAGATCGAAATGACATGAGATTTTTCCTCCGAGATGTGTCGAATGCGAGATTCCCGAGAATGGCCCGTTTTCAACTGACAGTTAAAAGCTGAATTCAAAGCCCTTGCTAGATGGCGCTCATAGGCTTGGCCATACAAGAACCGGGTTGTGACTGTCAAATTTCGCTTACACAGATTAATAATATCTTCAGAAAAGGCGAAATTTGACAGCCGTGAAAACGGCTCATTAGCCCCTTGCGGTTGACATAAAGTCGCAGGGGAATGCTAGTCGATATTACGCAGAGAACCCGGCAGCCTACGTTTCGAGACCACGACATCTCTTGACTTCTTGTTTACGAAAGCGGACTTGACAAACATGTCTATTTGCGTCCTATCTATGGGTTTCTTCAATCCGCTCCGACAATGGTTTCTGTTACAACACAGCACGCAGCGCGAAGGACTTTGACACTTCCTGCCACCAGGGGCCTGGCCCCTCTTTACCAACCGGCGCTATAGGACCAGAGGTCAAAGTAGGACTTCCTATAACCAGACGCGAGGCCCCTGCCTTCGAACCCGCGCTACGTGACCAGAGGTCAAAGGCAGATTTCGTGCCACCAGCCACGAGGCCCCCCTCTTCCAAATGGCTCTACGCGATCAGCCCGGCTAGGATGCCAGGGGGAAAATTTTCTGGAATCTCACGTTCGACACATGTCGGAGGAAAAATCTCATGTAATTTCGATCTCGACTGCTCACGACCACTCTAGTCATGTCGAGCGTAAAAGGCAAACATCTCGCAGAAATCTCGCACCTTATGTCGAGGATGACTAAGTGAGAATAGGAGATGTGACATTTGCAGCAAAATGAGATTTTTGCTTCGAGATGTGTCGAATGCGAGATCTCCGAGAATGAGCCCCAAGGCCGCGAGGCGACTTTTATCCACGCTTGCCCGCGAGATACTCTTTCTGTCTCGGGATCATGTCTTTTCGCTTCCCAATATACCTACATTCATTTAGGTACTCGTATTTTAGACTTCCTCTTTTGCCACACTTTTCTAAAAGTACAGATGGCAACAAAGGAAAGCGAAAAAAGTGTGGTAAAACAAAACTGTGGTAAAATGGATGCAAAATCTGCGCGAATGGTTCGGGCAAAGCACCGGCTCATTGTTTCGTTTGGCGGCTTCGAAGGACGAGATAGCCAAACTGATCGCCAACCTTCGATAGGAGACGGCACGCAAAGAATAAGTCGTCAAGAAGGAACCACCCCCTTCGCGCCGCGAAAGAAGTTGCGATGCGCATCATAGACGGGCCAAGGTCAAAGGCAGACTTCCTTCAACCACTCACGAGGTCTCTCTCTTCGAACCGGCGGCGCTAAGAGGCCGGAGGTCAAAAGGCGGAAGGCTCGTGAAAAACACGCCGTTTCCGACATCAGCGGTGGCGGTGGCCATGAGGTTGGTACGTCACCCGAGTCGCAACGTCACGGAAACGCCGGCACTGTCGGGGGTACAACGTGAGGAAACCCGCGGCTTTGATGGCTCCGCGCGTATTATTGGCATTGTCTTTCACGTGGGCTAGGCCGACTAAGGCCGGCCACTTACCCATCAAGTTGGAGTGGGGTGCCACTGGACGCTGCATAGATGCAAAGGCCTAAGAACTGTGACACCCCGTACGTCGTGCCGCCCAGTTAGCTAGCCCCATAAAGCCACCGAGCTCTAAATGTTGGACTTGAGACCACGTGGTTTGACGCGCAGTGACGTTTTACAGGGCCCTTAGCCTGGCGCAATGGCAACGCAATGGCGGGTCAATGGCGTCCCGGCAGAAGGACAAAACCGGGCTCTCCTCGTTTTTCTCCCTACAACCAGAGAACTAATCCTCTAGAATTAGAATCAAAATATTCTTTACTCAAAAAAGCTCGTAATGTGGTCATTAATTCGACAACCTTCTTTGAGCAAAGGAGGACTTGCGGGCTACTTTGATTAGGCGCCAGAAAAGTTGTATGGAATTTCATTAATGTCGTGTTTTGCGGCCAGAAAAACTGTATGAAAATCCATTAATGTCGAGTTTTGTTTCAAAAATAGAACTCAAAAGTCAGGCACAAAAAGTATTTATTTTGAATTTGGCAGTCTACAAATTGCATAGAAAAAAAAAAGCGCGGCCATATTGTTTTCGCCGCTTCGCGCGTTGTTCGAAGTGTTTTTTTCTGTGCGTGCTGTATTTGTTGTAAATAAAAGTGAACTCTTCAAGCAACGAATCCTCCGATTCAATGTTTTTAACAACGCCGATCATAAAAAGGAAGCGAAATAAGATATTTAAAGGTACCTATTGCCACCGAAGTCAAAGGAAAAATATAAGTTTATCTACGAAAAGTTTGCGGAATGAAAAATCAACAGAAAGTAAACTAAGACAAAAGGTAAGCTGGTTCTATTTAAATTACTCGCATTGTTTGAGTAAAGCACTATACAAGCCTTGGTCTGCAATGAGTGCGCTTTTGGCCACGCTATGATGGCCTCGTACTTAGCTTAGCTACGCTCTCGGCCGTCAAGCTTGGTCATCATTGCAGCCCTTGCTGTCCGCGCTATAAAGGCCTCGACCTTCGGTCTCGGCCTTCATTCCAGCTTGTCCATCAAGGGCTGCAATGTTGACCACGCTGTGAAGGCCTTGAGCTGCGCTACGCTGCGCTCTGTCGGCCATCAAAAGCGCGCCAGAAACGCACCCATTAAAGACCGCGGCAGTAATGTACTATTGCTGTACTACAAAAACATTAAAAGGAGAGACAGCGTTAGCAAATCGTAATTGAAGTCGTCACCTGACAGCCCATTTTGGCACCATTGTGTTACAGGCTCAGGGCCCAGTGGGGCTATTACGTAAATAAAATAACCCACTGATTTAGAAAAAAACCCAACTTTCGACTGTCAAAAACACGATTTGGTATTATGTAACTCGGCTTTATCACGGTTGCTAAAGCTATCCACTCCACCATAGACAAATCCCATATTTGGTCATAAACGATAGGTCGATGGAAAGAAAACGGCATTCCGTAAAAAAAAATAAGCACTCTCAAATGTCAAAGTAGGTGACATCCACTGTATTTTAAAACACTGATAGGGAGCAGCTTTTTTGAAGTGGAATTGCGTTATTTTAACTTAGAAAAGCAAGAAATATGCCCCATAGTAAGGGAAAAGTGAAATTAATTCTTCCAAATTAGTTCAACTAGAGGAAATTGTGTCGAGTTTTGTTTTTCATAGGATAAATATGTATTTCGCAGGAATGACCCGAAATAGCCAGATATTGCACTTTTGGCTGCTATGACACTCCTTTGTCCTCAAAAACGTTGCAGCAGAATGCAAGGCAAGAATATATCAATGCAATACCTACCCTAACAACTTTACATATCAACCCCTTTTGACATCAATTATTATTTTTTGGTTTTCCAGGTTGATCACGGACTAGGTACCCTAGTAGCATTTTTGGTAGGCATTTGGTTGGGCCACATACATGTCTTTGGTTGGACAACGGTTAGATTTGGCCGCATGGTTTGCTGAAAGGCCGACAACGGAGGGCCTATGTGAAAACTCCTACAGAGGGCCACGTAATGTATTTCTCTGTAGGGCCTTTGTATAGGAATCCTACAAAGGGCCACATAATGTATTTCTCCGTAGGGCCTTTGTATAGGAATCCTACAAAGGGCCACATAATGTATTTCTTCGTAGGGCCTTTGAATAGGAATGATACAATTAACCAACGTTGATGGGATGCTGGTTAGGTACCATGGGGGAAAAATCTGCACATCCAATTTTCGCTCTTATTACAATCACAATAAGAGCGAAAAGCGGATCTGCAGAATTTTCCCCCATAGTACCTATCCGGTAGGATTATATGTACCTATAGGTAGTATAATATAATTCTGTTTTCAATCACTAAGAATGCTTCATTGATTTAAAATATTACATTGAGCATACTTTCAAATAATAAACATACTTACAGTGAGATAATTATAATAAAGAAATTAAAAACATTGTTTATTGGGTCATATATTCAATAAAAATTTATTAAAATTATGTAATAAAAAAAAAAAAAGATTATACCATACCGATTGACGATGGTTTCTTTTTCTTTTCTTTGCAAGATGTTAGTTCTGGCTTAGGTGGATCGGGAAATTAATGTAGTTATCTTCTTCATCCTCGTCGTCACTACTGCTTAAATATTTTTTGGCTTCCTTTTTCTCTTCCTTTTGGTTTGCTCAGAGGTATCTGAGACGTCAGACTCATTTTCAGCTTTCTTGCACTTTTCCCTTGCCGATTTTAAATCATCTGAAAATGAATGTTTTACCCTGTTTTATAATAGTATTTGACTAAAAATCATTAGTGCTAGTTTGGGTTCACGAACAAACCGGCATATAAAAAGGTCAGAATGTAATTGGGTTGGTGAGTAAAGTTGAGGAATTGTACAAAAGGTATAGGTTATAAATGCTTTTTGAAACTTTCGTGGTTTTTAGACATAATTATTGTAAGAAAACGGGATTCTCACCACGATTTATTTTCTTTTGAGTTCCCGATATTTCGGCACCGTTGCAGGCGCCATGGTCACGGGTAGACTGAAGACGGTTTTTTTAAATGTCAAACACCTAGGCGTAGATACTCAAAAGAAAAAAAAATCGTGGTAAGAATCCCGTTTTCTTACAATAATTAGGTATAGGTTAGTATGTCATGTAAAACCGTCGGAACAACTTTATACACGTAAACCTTTGTCTTTCAAATCGGATTAGGTTAGGAAGTACCTACTAATTGGCACTTCACCTACCTAATAGTATAAACTATAAATTATCAAAGCAGACTTACCAGTTTCATACATAATACGCTTAACAGCGTAAATGGCCCATATTTCGTCGGGCAAGTCTTGCGACACTAAACTTTGTTGAAATTACTTGATGTTTTGTATGGCAGCCACAGGCATTCTTTATCACGTGGCGTCAACCAGCTTTCCTTTACAATGCCTACGGCATTGTCTTCAAACTCCACCACATTAAACATGAGAATCTCCGTGAATCACGAAAACTTCTTTACTTCACTCGCGCACAAGCTAACAAACAGATTTTCTATTATTTCGCCGCACCACGTCGATCGAACTCGAAAATTAAACACTACAAACAAAATGGCGGACGGTCGGCGGCGGCCAGCCTGCGCGCGCGGCGACCACCCCTCCCCTGCACTCCTGCAATCCCCTCGCACACTAGAGGCCCAATGTTGGTACCTATATCAGTCGGCATAGTAAACGATGTCCGATATTGAGTCTTGTTAGGCCAATACAGGTTGCATGTCAGTGATCTAGCTAACCACTTTTCAACAATGCTCCTACCGTTGGCTAGTTGTCTCAAATTTCTGTTGGGCCAACCTTTATTTACTGCAGTCGTACCAACGTTGTTTAGCCAACCGTAGCAAAAAAGCATAAAGGCCCACTGTTGGTAATCAGCTCGGCATAATAGCGTTATTGATCTTCGTGGGGCCAATACAAGTTTCATGTGGGCGATTTAACTAACCCTAACCCATCAATAACCCTACCGTTGGCCAATTGGGTAGGCAAAGTTTTTTGTTCGAAAGTCCGTTATTGGCTTAAACTTATCTTTAGACAATATTAAGAAACTAATTTAAATATTTTTTATTTTGGTCCAGTAGTTTTGTTTTTATGCGCTAAAATGTTTTGTTCCTATGACCGCCAACAGTATGCAGACCGTCGCGTGAAGGTCATAAAACCGTATCTTTGAAACGTTGTAAAATCCAAACTACTGAACCAAAATAAAAAATATTGAAATTAGTTTCTCAATATTGTCTAAAAATAAGATTAAGCCAATAACGGACTTTCGAACAAAAAACTTTGCCTTCCCAATTGTGGCCGATCAAAAATGCTACTAGGGTAGTATCTAAGTACGCGAACGGGTCGTACGTAGGTACTTATTAGTAAAACGTGGGCGCTCTGAATCTAAAGATGGCACAGCCCCTTTTTCCCTGAAGTTTTACATAGATACCCGGGAAACATACCTACCTAACATCCCAACAAGTGCAGAAAGGAGAAATTATGGAAGGCAATGGAAGGTAAGCTATTTCGCTTGGCCGACAGTTTATACTATGGTTATCCACTTGGTAATTTTATTGTGAATGAAACCACTTTGAGAAAATCCGCTTAGTCGGCCCCGTGTGTACATATTTATGTATTGACCTTGTCAATTCCTATGGACTGGGCCAAATTAGCAGAGAGGATAGCATAAATAGTGGTGGGCAAGCCTACTGCATTTAAACATGTCCCACGCACAATACAGTGAGCTGTCTGCGTCCTCACTATCTAAGCATGAATGGAGGTGCCGCTAGAGCTATAGACACTATTAACCAAATCAAATTATAGCTCCAAGTCTAATACTGTGTGTGTGGCAAGTGGCACTCACTCGAAGTAGAGGTACTTACCTACAGGGGTGAAGCAACCACTTGGACGCTGTTGTGCCGACTTGTGCCTGATGATGAAGTAGGCTTGCCCGGCCATCACCTAGGTCTACCTACCATCCTCTCAGCTAAGTCAGCCTATAATGTGTGTCTCAAATAAGTTATTGTGTGAATGGGTCTGTTTGAAAACCAGCGCTGCAGTTACATTAGTTGATGCTGTAACTACAGCATCAGCTGAAACAATCAAATTTTCCACAGATACCTAGTACTTACCTATACAGGGTGTTAAAAGACCGCCAACAAAGCGGGAAACCACGTATTGTCCTCATCATAAGGAACATTTTTGCCCAAGGGACTATGCCTGGGAAATCAACGGTTTCCGAGATAATGAGGTCAAAGTCGGACTTTTCAAAACTTTTTTTTTGCAGAAATGTATTCAGTATCTAGTTCTTAACATACCTTCTCAAGAAGCCATATCAAAATTATGAATATTTCTTTCAAAAAACGACGTTAAAATTGCAACCCGCAATATATTCTAAACATCGGCACTTCCAGCTTAAGTAACATAAACTTATACCTACGCTTGTGCAATATGACTTCTGTGCGTTACACGTCCATTGTGTGATTAAATATTTTTCAAAATTATAACCTAAAAAACCAAAATCATTTCCCAGCAATAATTTATCGAAAAAGTACTTTGTTTTGGTGTCTAGTATGCGTGGCTTTCGGGTCTGTTGGCGGTCTTTTAACACCCTGTATATTTTTTTGTGTTACTTTTGTCGTAATAAATCATTTTTAATTCTAATTTACAGGAAAGACAAGTCAATACGTACAGTGCCAACTAAGTCGCAGGTTTCTTCATGATATTTTACCCAGATAGTGACTTGTAAATTCACAAATGTAGGCATTTACTTAACTTTGAAATAAGCTTGTCTTATGTACCTACATCCCCGCACTGAGACCTTACGCTATGTGTCCATCGTTCTACCTACTGGGGTGTCACCGCTTTATCCGGTCATACCGAAGAGAGTCGATTAACTCATCAAAACAAGCAACTTTTACTAGGGGACAAAATGTGAAATAAAAAAAAGCTATGCAACTCCCTTTTGTATGACACGACCTTTCTGTAGCACCCTGTATATTCAAATATTCTCTGACTTACCTACTCCATGAAAGACAAGTACATATAAGTACCTACAAAAGTGCAGTCATATTTTAACTAAGCCAGCGACTTAGTTCGTTGTTGTAATGAATGTAATGTAATGAAAACTGCTAGAGGTTGCTTCCCCATCTACCTCTAGTGTGAAATGCTACATGCTACTGCTACTGGATGCTGTACAAGTCCTACATGCAAAGGCCTATGTTTTTATTAAGTATGTGCACTACAGAAGATGTGCCCGTTACGTTGGAATCCCCGCTTTACATTATTGAGATCCTTAAGTTCTAACTAACATCAAGCCACTCACCACTGCATTTCTATGTTTTACCTTACTAAAATCAATTGCAATAAGAGTCTTTATTTATTTCAGTTTTATGAGACACAAGCCCACAATGAAACGCTGTCGCTGCAGAAGAAAATTACAAAGTGAATCCATCCAAACAAATATTCATAAAATATATCATAAGTAGATTGTGCCACTGGATGCAAATCATTAAGTTACTTATATAGATGCAAAGGCCTGAGTGTATAAGATATTTAATATTTACCAATATATGGCCTACGGCCTTATCGGGGCTGAAATTTATGATTTTATTTTTATATCGAGTCATTAAAAGTTAATAATATGTAAGTACTGAATATGAAGTACATTCTGTTGACATTCATTATTACTGTTACTACGCTGCAAGTATAAAATTTGGAGAGGGAAAAATAAACACCACAAAATTCATAATAGAGTTTTATTTACCTATTAGGAAACTTTTCACAGTACATCACAGTACGTAGTAACTCTAGCTGTGGAATACAAAGATCTAGTCATCCATTAGTTACACTCTAGCTGAAATACAAGACTAAGTCAACCAGTCTGAGCACGGTTTCCCTTTTTGCAATTCTCACATAGCCGTGCAAGTCTCACTGTCCATGGCTTTTGACGGCCTTCCGGGGATGGTCGGCACTCGAAGACCGTGGTCTGGGGTTCTTGTTGGCCGCCGTAGATCGTAGAGGGCTTCGGTCGGACGCGAGCCGCGCCACGGAGGTGTCCAGCCTCTTCACGTCCACTTGAGGTCCCTCGCGACCGTTATTTTTCTCACGTAGCGAGCCGCGCCGACGACGATGGTGTTTCCCATGTCATTCCCTGGGCTCAGACACGAGACACATGACTGTTTATCTCCTAGTCGAAGCCAAAGCGTGCCGCAGTGGTGTCAAGCTCGTTGATAACGTGGTGTTTCGTAGCTATACGGCGTGCTGTAGGTATCGTTGTGGAGAAGGTTGGCTTATCGAGCACCTTTGTTTTCGGTCGATTAACATCGAATTTTCAAGTTAATTCGCAGAAAAAATATTTGTAAACAGACCATAGAATACGAAACAGACGAGTGAATTTGACAGATGCCACTTACCACAGACAATAGAAAGCAAAAAAGAACGAAATTGGGTCTTTGAGAAAAATTATTTCATAGACAAATGTCACAGTAAATATCGATATGATTTTACATCACTATCAGTTTCCACTGTAGTATTTTGTCTTACATAATCGCAATGGGTGACTTTAACAAAACTACGATCGTGTATGTTTTTAGCAACTTATAACTATGCGGAAATTTTAAGCTAATACGCCGGCAGGTCTCTTTAGCGGTATGAGGTCTGAGCGCGGGACGGGACCGGGCGTCATCGGGGCGGCGGAAAGAGCGCGGGAGGCGCGGTCAAGTCTCATTGAACGAGCGAGCGAAGCGAGAGAAGTTCTCCAAGTCTACTGGAACAATCCAGCGTTTGTACGTCATGTATGTATTTGGGTTTGTGTGTATGCATGAATGTTCGTTCGACGATAACTTGGGTAAATTTAGTCGGATCGTCATGAAATTTGGTAAGCGGGTACAAATGTAAATGAGGCAAAGATATTTTTTAAGGCGCTGGGCATAGTGAATTAGCCCGCGCGCAAAGAAAAATGCACAAAATCGATTCCTGTATCAAATACACAAAAAAAATCTAAAATGTTCACATATCAAACCCTAGAATTAGGTGAGAGCTATCTAAAACAGCCAGTTTTGTGTTGATATCCATAACAGATTGCAAGATATTTTGTTTGAAAAAAAGTGCGCCGCATATTTTTTTCATCCAAAATATCTTCAATATTTTTAGGAATTTTAACATAAAACTGGATGTGTTAGATAGGTTTCACCTAATTCTAGGGTTTGATATGTGAAAATTTTCGATTTGTTTAGTGTATTTGAAACAGGACTCGATTTTGTGCATTTTTCTTGGCGCGCGGGCTATTCACTATGCACCGCGCCTTAAGTTCGAAAATGAGCCAAATCGGTCGAGGGGTTGCTGAGATATGGGGTCGCGAGTTCATAGTTCGGGGCGAATCACAAGTTGTAGGTATCTTCTGCGACACCCTATATGTAGTTAGCTAGCCCCATAGAGCCCCGGCTCACGGTGCGCTGCTTCCCGGCCGGAAGGAGGAAGTGTCCCCTCAAGCGGCGGACCGCGTCGCTCTACGGGGCAAAGCCCTAGCTACGGAAACGAACGAAACCCTCCAAGAGACTCTCGTATTATTATATAGGTAAGTAAGTAAGTAAAATGTTTATTTGGTATGTATAATGTACCAAATTATGGTTCTTAAAAGCTAAAATTAAAATTACATGGCACCAAAATGGCCTCCGCTCAGCATTATGCCTTGGTCAGTGCAAACCAACCAAGACGCTGATTTTCATTCCCGTCGAATCACCGCAGAATTCATGCAATGTACCGAACAGCCGGCGTATTAGCTAAAAATTTCCGCATAGTTATAAGTTGCTAAAAACATACACGATCGTAGTTTTGTTAAAGTCACCCATTGCGATTATGTAAGACAAAATACTACAGTGGAAACTGATAGTGATGTAAAATCTTAACGATATTTACTGTGACATTTGTCTATGAAATAATTTTTCTCAAAGACCCAATTTCGTTCTTTTTTGCTTTCTATTGTCTGTGGTAAGTGGCATCTGTCAAATTCACTCGTCTGTTTCGTATTCTATGGTCTGTTTACAAATATTTTTTCTGCGAATTAACTTGAAAATTCGATGTTAACCAACCGAAAACAAAGGTGCTCGATAAGCCAACCTTCTCCACAACGATACCTACAGCACGCCGTATAGCTACGAAACACCACGTTATCAACGAGCTTGACACCACTGCGGCACGCTTTGGCTTCGACTAGGAGATAAACAGTCATGTGTCTCGTGTCTGAGCCCAGGGAATGACATGGGAAACACCATCGTTGTCGGCGCGGCTCGCTACGTGAGAAAAATAACGGTCGCGAGGGACCTCAAGTGGACGTGAAGAGGCTGGACACCTCCGTGGCGCGGCTCGCGTCCGACCGAAGCCCTCTACGATCTACGGCGGCCAACAAGAACCCCAGACCACGGTCTTCGAGTGCCGACCATCCCCGGAAGGCCGTCAAAAGCCATGGACAGTGAGACTTGCACGGCTATGTGAGAATTTCAAAAAGGGAAACCGTGCTCAGACTGGTTGACTTAGTCTTGTATTTCAGCTAGAGTGTAACTAATGGATGACTATTGACTAGATCTTTGTATTCCACAGCTAGAGTTACTACGTACTGTGATGTACTGTGAAAAGTTTCCTAATAGGTAAATAAAACTCTATTATGAATTTTGTGGTGTTTATTTTTCCCTCTCCAAATTTTATACTTGCAGCGTAGTAACAGTAATAATGAATGTCAACAGAATGTACTTCATATTCAGTACTTACATATTAACTTTTAATGACTCGATATAAAAATAAAATCATAAATTTCAGCCCCGATAAGGCCGTAGGCCATATATTGGTAAATATTAAATATCTTATACACTCAGGCCTTTGCATCTATATAAGTAACTTAATGATTTGCATCCAGTGGCACAATCTACTTATGATATATTTTATGAATATTTGTTTGGATGGATTCATTTTGTAACTTTCTTCTGCAGCGACAGCGTTTCATTGTGGGCTTGTGTCTCATAAAACTGAAATAAATAAAGACTCTTATTGCAATTGATTTTAGTAAGGTAAAACATAGAAATGCAGTGGTGAGTGGCTTGATGTTAGTTAGAACTTAAGGATCTCAATAATGTAAAGCGGGGATTCCAACGTAACGGGCACATCTTCTGTAGTGCACATACTTAATAAAAACATAGGCCTTTGCATGTAGGACTTGTACAGCATCCAGTAGCAGTAGCATGTAGCATTTCACACTAGAGGTATAATCCGTACGGGATGAGAATGGGATGGAACCTTGTCAAAGTCAATCGAAAACATACTTAATTTTACTTTGACAAGGTTGCATCGACGCGAGTTTGCTTACCGCGCGCGTCTCAGTTCCAAAAGGTCGCATCCCATTCTGATCCCGCATGCATTATAGATGGGGAAGCAACCTCTAGCAGTTTTCATTACATTACATTCATTACAACGACCAACTGTCGCTGGCTTTGTTAAAATATGACTGCACTTTTGTAGGTACTTGTCTTTCATGGATTGTAAGTCAGAGAATATTTGAATATACAGGGTGCTACAGAAAGGTCGTGTCATACAAAAGGGAGTTGCATAGCTTTTTTTTATTTCACATTTTGTCCCCTAGTAAAAGTTGCTTGTTTTGATGAGTTAATCGACTCTCTTCGGTATGACCGGATAAAGCGGTGACACCCCAGTAGGTAGAACGATGGACACATAGCGTAAGGTCTCAGTGAGGGGATGTAGGTACATAAGACAAGCTTATTTCAAAGTTAAGTAAATGCCTACATTTGTGAATTTACAAGTCACTATCTGTGTAAAATATCATGAAGAAACCTGCGACTTAGTTGGCACTGTATGTATTGACTTGTCTTTCCTGTAAATTAGAAGGAATTAAAAATGATTTATTACGACAAAAGTAACACAAAAAAATATATAGGTAAGTACTAGGTATCTGTGGAAAATTTGATTGTTTCAGCTGATGCTGTAGTTACAGCATCAACTAATGTAACTGCAGCGCTGGTTTTCAAACAGACCCATTCACACAATAACTTATTTGAGACACACATTATAGGCTGACTTAGCTGAGAGGATGGTAGGTAGACCTAGGTGATGGCCGGGCAAGCCTACTTCATCATCAGGCACAAGTCGGCACAACAGCGTCCAAGTGGTTGCTTCACCCCTGTAGGTAAGTACCTCTACTTTGAGTGAGTGCCACTTGCCACACACACAGTATTAGACTTGGAGCTATAATTTGATTTGGTTAATAGTGTCTATAGCTCTAGCGGCACCTTCATTCATGCTTAGATAGTGAGGACGCAGACAGCTCACTGTATTGTGCGTGGGACATGTTTAAATGCAGTAGGCTTGCCCACCACTATTTATGCTATCCTCTCTGCTAATTTGGCCCAGTCCATAGGAATTGACAAGGTCAATACATAAATATGTACACACGGGGCCGACTAAGCGGATTTTCTCAAAGTGGTTTCATTCACAATAAAATTACCAAGTGGATAACCATAGTATAAACTGTCGGCCAAGCGAAATAGCTTACCTTCCATTGCCTTCCATAATTTCTCCTTTCTGCACTTGTTGGAATGTTAGGTAGGTATGTTTCCCGGGTATCTATGTAAAACTTCAGGGAAAAAGGGGCTGTGCCATCTTTAGATTCAGAGCGCCCACGTTTTACTAATAAGTACCTACGTACGACCCGTTCGCGTACTTAGATACTACCTAGTCCGTGATCAACCTGGAAAACCAAAAAATAATAATTGATGTCAAAAGGGGTTGATATGTAAAGTTGTTAGGGTAGGTATTGTATTGATATATTCTTGCCTTGCATTCTGCTGCAACGTTTTTGAGGACAAAGGAGTGTCATAGCAGCCAAAAGTGCAATATCTGGCTATTGCGGGTCATTTATGCGAAATACATATTTATCCTATGAAAAACAAAACTCGACACAATTTCCTCGCTTTGGAAGAATTCATTTCACTTTTCCCTTACTATGGGACATATTTCTTGCTTTTTTAAGTTAAAATAACGCAATTCCACTTCAAAAAAGCTGCTCCGTATCAGTGTTTTAAAATACAGTGGCTGTCACCCACTTTGACAGTTGAGAGTGCTTATTTTTTTTTACGGAATGCCGTTTTCTTTCCATCGACCTATCGTTTATGACCAAATATGGGATTTGTCTATGGTGGAGTGGATTCTTTTAGCAACCGTGATAATCTGGAGTTACGTAATACCAAATCGTGTTTTTGACAGTCGAAAGTTGGGTTTTTTTCTAAATCAGTGGGTTATTATATTTACGTAATAGCCCCACTGGTGGCAGCATTCACTTCTACAAGTTTTACAAAACACATACACTGTGTAAACTGTCGGTCATTTTAATGTTTGTATAGTACAGCAAAGAATATTCCGATTCTAATTCTAGAGGATTAGTTCGCTGGTTGTAGGAGTAAAATGAGGAAACCCCGGTTTAATTTTTCTACTGGGACGTCATCGACACGCCATTGCGTTACAGATTCAGGCCCCAGGGCCCTTAGCCTGTAACGCAATGGTGCCAAAACGGGCTCCCGGTTGACGGTTTCAATTACGATTTATTAATGCTGTCGGTGCAGTGTAGTGTCGGTCCTTTTAATGTTTTTGTAGTACAGCAAAGAATACAGAGTCTAATTCTAGAGGATTAGTTCGCTGGTTGTAGGAGAACAACGAAAAAATACCGGTTTTGTCTTTCTACCTGGGACGCTATCGACACGCCAATGCGTTACAGACTCAGGCCCCAGGTCTTGTGCTTGCCCGCCACGCTCTTGGCCGGTTTTTTGCCCTGCCTTTTTGCCTCGGCCAGTCCCTGCGAGGCAGGTAGCGCCCCCGAAAGGCAGCCACCGCCGCCGCTCTCAAACCGTACGGAATTCGGTGCAATTTATTTTACAACCTGATTTGTGGACCGTTATTGGTCCCACAATTTGGGTCGCCTTGCTGGGTAAGGAAAAGCTCGTCAAAAGGTGTAGCGAGTTTTTGGACGATCCTTTGGGAAGGTGTGACAATGACGATGCTAAGGCAACAGGGACTAAGTCTCGGGAATCTCGCATTCTTCTTCTTCTTCGTCGTTGCTATCTTGTCAGAGCGGTCGTGGTCGACATGTAGTATCATCATCAGTGGCTGATGTTGCGCGCCTTACCATGCCACGCCATTTCTCTCGGTCAGAGGTTTCTCGGGTGCATTCACACAGTGTTTTGCCCACAGTGGTCTTGATTTGGTCAGTCCATCGCATCGGTAGTTTTCCCCGAGTTCTAGTGCCCTCGACCCTTCCCTGCATTACAATGCGCTCAATGGAGTTGTTGTCTTGTCGGGATACATGGCCAAAAAATCTCAAGATGCGACTTTGTACAGTACTTGACAGGCGCAGGAATCTCGCATTCGACACAACTCGACTGCTCCCGACCAATCGAGTCATGTCGAGCGAACGAACAGACATCTCGCAGAAATCTGGTTCTGTGCACGGCGCCTTAAGGCTCCGTATAAGGCTAACTAGCGCCACCAATGTTGAAAAAATCATATCTTCCTTCAGAAGAAGTTTCTGAAAAAATCCTAAGATGAGCTCATGCGCCATGCTTTTCTAGATTTTTAAGTGAAGGTACCCAACTCAATTTCTAGTCTTAAGCTGAAAAATTTTCGATAACCGCCAAAAACGGCCGCTTTTGGCGGTTATCGAAAATTTTTTAGCTTAAAAGTAAATTTCGAAGAGGGTATCTACACTTAAAAATCTAGAAAAGCATGGCGCATAGGCTCATCTTAGGATTTTTTCAGAAACTTCTTCTAAAGGAAGATATGATTTTTTTAACATTGGTGGCGCTAGTTAGCCTTATACGGAGCCTTAATCGCAATAGCCTTCGCCAACTTCGGTTTTGGTATTGATAGTTAATTCGGCGACTGTAGGCGACCTTCACAAGTCTCGGGTAATCGTCTGAATCAACAAAGTATGTCGAACGAACGATTATCGCATTATAATTCTGCTTCTCCTTGGATCATAGCACAACGCGAATTCGAGGTAGTTAATTGGTGTCCCAACTCAACTTAAGGCGCCGTGAATAGCCTGCGCTCAATGAAAAATTTACAAAATCGATTCCTGTGTCCTGTATCCTGATTTCTGAAAAATTTACTAAACGAATCGAAAAAGTACTCATATAGAACACTAGAATTATTAGATGAGACTTGATGAGAGCTATCTAACACAGCCAGTGTCGTGTTGACACTTGACATTCATAAACGTTTTGAAGATAATTTCGCTGAAAAAAAAGCTTTTTTTCTGTGAAAATATCTTGCAAGCTAATTCACTATGCACTTGTTCTACGCATTCATTCCCATACAAACGGAGGGAAAGTTTTGCTACCCCTGAAATGTTTCTGATTTCATTGATTTTGATGGCAATCGTTTCTGCAGATTAAAATCTATCGCACGTCGATTTAAGGCAGGCGTCTATTAGCGCCGGGTCGGGCCGCAACGATAAATCCGCCTGCCTGTATTTATATGAAACAGCGTCCACTAGCGGCGGATCGGGCGGGGCGGGGCGGGCCGCAGCGCAAAATAGTCCGCCGCTAGTAGACGCTGTTTCATATAAATGCAGGCAGGCGGATTTTTGCGTTGCGGCCCGGGCTGCCCGACCCGGCCCGATCTGCCGCTAGTGGACGCCTACCTTTAGCCAACAGTGAGTAGGCTTTAGACTACCCCATTGTGTTGCAGTTTCTATTAATAGCTCTCGAACGCACGCGTCGCGAGTTCGCGACGGATTATCAACGCCAGTACACGACGACGACGGGTCGGGTCGACCTTGCCTCAACTATACTCGATACTTTATTATAGACACAGTAAGTACCAATATTTACTATGGATATTCAGACCAAAGTGAATCAGCATAATAAAAAAAACCAACGACGAAAAACTTAAGTTGCGAAAGTGGCGTAGGTAGGCCATACTATGCGAGGACCCAAAACCAATCACCCGTCCTAAATAGCACTGAAATGGTGTCCAACTGGAACACGGAAGAGAGGACGCCCTCAAACTATACCGTGGCGTGGCGGAGATCAGTGCTACAGGAGGCTAAAGGTGGTATTCTAGAACGCTGCTTAAACTCAGTTCAAACTAGAACGCTACTTAAACTCTGTTTAAACTCAGTTCAAACTAGAACGCCCCTTGAACTCTGTTTAAACTCAGTTTAAATAGAGTTTAGTAGTGTCGATTGTTGATGAAACAGTGGATTTTTGGATTTGAATATCCCTCCCTTCATATCACTCTGTTTAATAGCGTTCTAAAATACCACCCTAACAGTATCGGAATGAGCATATCTGAGCCTGAGATGAAGGCGCAAAATCGGCCAGAAAGAATGGACCACTGTTGTAAGAGCTCTATAGGAATTGATAATGATGAAGGAACATGTAGACCATGTAGTCTGTATCCTTATCTCAGAGAGGGAGTGTTCGGGCGTGCCCACTGCGGATTGTCGATTTTCGCGTTGAGGGAATTACAGGTTTTCACACAACGTTATCCTTTACAGTTAGCAAGTGGTATTGCTACAAATACACAATTGTATGTAAAATAATAACGGGCTAAATAGCACCGGGATTTCAACCAGTCAAGAAACTAAAAGTAGTGAAGCTGGGTCGCTTGTAGGAAAATAGTAGCTAGAAATGCGATTTCCTGCGAGTGTGAAGCAACGAAACGTCACGCCGAGACGTACTGTCGGCGGCACACTGACATACCGAAGACAGCTCTTACCACGCGCGGCATAAGGGCGGCAATCGCACCAAAAGGGCTATCTCAGGGTTAGCCAACTGTACCGTTTGCAACCGCAGCGGCGCATTACGAATTCACAACACCACGAAGCGTCGTAGTAACTTTTCTAAGCATTCCTTAGAATGCTTCATTCTATTCCGTAGACCGCGGGTCTACTTATTTTCACTGAGATCCCCAAATTTTTAGGGAAGTAAACATAATGTGCGCTTCCGTGCTTCGGAAGGCGCGTTAAAAGCAGTTTTTAGAAGCCATGTCAGAGCCTTTCAAGTTTGGGCGGCCTTAAAAACTCAGCAAACCACCAGGGGTGGTCAATGGCCATACCTCATACTAGGTATACCGTATACCACCCTAAGGACTTTCCTAAGTAACACTCGTTCGACGGTCGGTGGATATAGACCGGCATATGCCCAGCAAAGGGCTTACTTATGGGCTGGATAGATAGATAGAACACTCGTTTTATTTGGTATTTTACATTTTTGCCAACGCTCCTAAACCTTTGCAGGGCTGGTCGCGGTAGACTGAGGTGACAGGTTGTCTTGAATGTGCAAACCTAAAAATACATTACTTTCCTAGATTTTTAGGCCTAGCTGATTCAAATCGTAATGTTTGAGGATGCCTGCACAAATTCCAGAAAACCGAGACATCCTGCAAATGGGGCACGCTATTCCATGTTAGAAGTTTAGAACCCTCGTCAGAGATTTTTTCCTATTTTCCACAGAATCCAACCCAACGGCGCATAGCAACAAAAACTCGAGAAGTTTTTGCCCTCAGGTAGTCGAGGATAGACGTTTTTGTCTCGCTCCTCGCTTTGTACTCTTTTTGTTCGAGCCGAATCTTTGCAGGTGTGTCGCTGGTGACGGGCCAGTTCGCGCTCTAAGTTTAGGACGTTTGGGTCGGGTTTCGAACGGCAACGATGACTGAGGGTGGAAGAAGGAATGCTTGGGTCGGTCTGAGATTGTTTATGGATGCTCTGGTGGCCTCCAGTTCCATACAACTCGTTTGTAAAGCGAAAGACCATAACATGAGTTACTTTTAGGCGCGCGGAACTACCAGAGAAGCTGTTTCTAGACAATTTTTTCAAAGGATTTTGGGATACTCAGGTCATTCTTCCTCAGTTGCATCTTGTGCTTGCAAGATTGGTGTCTTTTTACTTAGGCCTTGCATCTACGTAATGAGATGATTTATACAGCGTCCAGTGGCACCTTCACTCACACTAGATGGATGAAGAGACCACTCGACGCTGCACAGTGGTCGATTTGTACGATTTAGGCGGCCAAAACTATTTTAAGCTTTATTTCAGTAATAAATACGACAACAAATGCTAATCTGGTATTTTAGAGTGAATATATATATGTTTATCCCTATTCGTTTCATTGAAAGCGTATTTTTCTATACAAAAAAACATTTCTGTGAAAATATTTTTGTAAATAGCGCCAATGTTTTTAAATTTTCTTTAAATCTCCCTTTGGTGTAAAATATATATTTTGAGTTCATTTGAATTATCGAAATCGGCTTAGTAGTTTTTGATATTTGGGTTAAGAATT
This sequence comes from Zelleria hepariella, assembly GCA_949319315.1. NCBI lineage: Eukaryota > Metazoa > Arthropoda > Insecta > Lepidoptera > Yponomeutidae > Zelleria > Zelleria hepariella. The sequence continues at coordinate 19,006,004 of OX439386.1, read as the reverse complement.
ATCACAATTTGTTAAGTAAAAGACGGCCGTACATAAAAAAAAATGTTTATTCCCTACAGTCTGCATGCCTATTGAAATTGAAAATAAAATATGGATGACAAAAAAAAGCAGTATACACTAAAATTAAATGGTCAACAGTTATTACCACATTATTATACTACATGTTACTTACAATGTTAGGTACCGAATCATAAACAATAAGACAATATTTTATGAAAGTTTAACATACAAATTGTTATGTTACTCTTTAAAAGACAATTCTTCCTCACCGTCACTTTCCATGCATTTATCACAAGTGCCTTTTGTATTTGGCTCTGCAGGAAGCAAAAGCTCCAAAGTTTCCTGCAAAAATGGTTTTGATCGGATCTTCTTTTTTTTTCTCATTGAACTGATGAGCGGATCTGATGTCAAGAGTAACCTGTTATAAATATCAAGGTTACAGTCTTCGCGTGAAAACTTTCGAGCAAAGTTTAGACGGTATGAGCGAAAGTGCTTATTACGAGCTTCTGCAGCTTCCTCCGAAAGTTGACCAATAGGCAATAGAGAATTTTCTATAACTTTTCCACCATGTACCAAAATTTTATGCATGGTAGGAGTCATAGAATGCCAACCATATAACTCTACATACAGTTTTGCTGTCTCCATGGCGTATTCATCAAATTTCGGGACATCTATTTTGTGACCGCTTGATATGGCTTCCAAAATAACTTTAATTCTATAAATAAAATTAAAGTCTATTCCCGTTATTTCAGCAGCCAGATGTGGGTTTTCAAAAAATCTTCTACTAGTATTGCCGTCATTTGTGTTACCAAAATTACATTTTGGCATATCTACCAAGATACCTACTTCTTCTCTGAATCTTTGCTGAATCTCTTTTTTTTTTTGTTGTTCTAGCATCTTTTCTGCTTTGGTTCTTTTTTCACTGTATTTCCCAACGGGCAATTTATAAGCTAAATGTAAAATACTCTCGAATAATCGAATTCTGGCATGTAAAGTTGATAGGCCAAATTCAAGCGATTCTGGGTGAATTTCGTTTTTTTTACTTAAGTCATTAAAGTTTTTTGAAGTGGCTCCGCATATGTAGCATCTACTCGTTGATTTGGTGTCAGTCGCCGCATTGCAAACTTTGCCGTCCACCATGGTCATTTTAAGACTGTGGCTAACCGAGAATTTTTGCCCATTCAGTTCCAATTCCGTGGCTTTTAGGGACTTCACACTGTCCCGAACGTAATTTATTTCATCTTTTGTAATGTCTGTAGACTCTTTTATAAATCTGAATCGTATCGGGCGGCAATATCGTGGTGAAGAAGGAGTCGGGTTTTGCCAAACCATTTTTGTTTTGTCTTCGCCGCAAACAATTTGTAGAGGCACGAATGAGCTCAAAAATATATTTGCATCCGAGTCGGCGTCATTCATTAACTTTTGTTTATATTGAGCTTGTTGTGAACCATCACAACCCCATTTGCAGATAATCTGCAAGGAATTTCTCTCAGTTTCTGTAAGAGTCATTAGTACTTCTTCGAGGAAAATTGATAATCGCGTGACGGTGTGATCTAACAAAGATTGTAGATCACTTTCAGCACAGGAAGCGGTCACTCGTAGCGTCTCTTTGGGTGGGTAACATTCCTGTTTAGCCTTCACCACTAATTCGTAGCACGGGTAAAAGCTTCTGTTGGTTGCTCGCACAATTTCATATTGACTTCGTGTCAAATCAGCGTCCACGCACATTCGCAGTGCCTCCCGAGGCGTAAGGGGATCTTGTGCCTTTGATTTGGAATGTCTTTTTTTACATTCGTTTGCGGCTGCAGGCGAATTTGTAATATCTTTTAGGACTTGCGAGGCGTTTCTTTTTCCTTCTTTTTGTAAAATTACTTGCGCTGCGTGAACTATCACTTCGTTGCCTACAGAGGAGCGAACTTCTTCTGTTTTCCTCCTTTTAGTTCTTTCACTACATTCACTGAATGTTTTGCTAGGTCGTCCTGACTTATTATGCGTTTTTATGGGCATCTCGAACGTTCCTGCTAACCAAGCATGATTGCTTATAAGAAAATTTTCTAGCGTGTTGCGTGCTTTGGACCATCTCTTTTTTATTTCTGTTTTAAAATATGAAAATTTATGATTTATATACTTTTTGTCTTCGTCGGAGTCCCCGTAAGACATTAACAAATAATTTTGTAAGTATTCCAATTTGTCGTTTATTGATGGAGAGTTTTCCTCAATCATCTTATCAAAAAGATATCTGCGAGTTACTACCTCCATGCCCGAGTAACTTGATGAACCTAGAACAACGAAAAGGAATTTTAACGCAAAAGAAACAAAAAAGGAATTTTTCTCACTTTCTGCCTAAGTTAATGAATTATTATTTTTCTCGCGAAGTGGTCAAAGGTGGTGGCTATTTTTTTTGTGGTTATCTGCTCAAAGAGCTATACTATTAGAAACCATAAGGAATTTAACTCGGACGGTCTCGGAAGTACAACATTTTTACTATTGAAAATAAAAAAATGATAATATTTTCTATGAAAAAGGGCGATCTTTGATACGTTGTAACTGCACTAAATATTGATATTCCTTATCTTAATTTAAATTATATTTGAAGGAGCTTACCTGAATTTTCGACTTCCATCACTTTCACTTGTAACTGAATAATATCCAATGAAATATTCACTTTAGAATATCGGTTGCGCTAAGAGTGTCGAGAACGAACGCGTACAGCTTGCGCGACGATCAAGTTCCGACTACCTGTGGGGGCGCGCACGCAGTTCTAGGAACTGGGGAGGGGTGGGGTTTGGGCAGTCGGGGTGTCTATTTTTCCGGGAATCAATTTGTTTTGTTATAAGTTAACTTTGAGAAATGGACTTTTGGCCGCCTAAATCGTACAAATCGACCACTGTGCGCTGTAGTATTGTGGCTGTAGTGCCTGGGACATTGTTTAGACGGATTAGGCTTGCCCAGCTACTATGTATACCATCCTGACAGCTTAGTCGGCCTAGTCCACAGGAAAGACAAGGTCAATACGTGCGGAGCCAACTAAGCCGCGGGTTTCCTCAAGACGTTTTTCCTTCACCGTTTGCGAGTGGTATTGCTACTAGAAATTCACAAATTCAAAAGTCTGCCAAAAGGAATCAAAGACGGTTGAAAAGCCATAGCGACACGCAAGGATACACCATGGACTGGTAGCTCTTATCATGCGCAACATAAATGCGTTAAGGCTGGAAGATAGCAGCGTGGCGGGAAATTCAAAATTTTCAAAGTTTTTTACATTTTGTAGCTAAACTGAGCTATTTTTGTACAGCGATTTTTCGTTCGCGGCAATAATAGTACATTACTGCCGCGATCTGTAATGAGTGCGTTTCTGGCGCGCTTTTGATGGCCGACAGAGCGCAGCGTAGCGCAGCTCAAGGCCCTCACAGTGCGGTCAGCATTGCAGCCCTTGATGGACAAGCTGAAATGAAGGCCGAGACCGAAGGTCGAGGCCTTTATAGCGCGGCCAGCAAGGGCTGCAATGATGACCAAACTTGAGGGCCGAGAGCGTAGCTAAGCTAAGCTCGAGGCAATCATAGCGTGGCCAGAAGCGCACTCATTGCAGACCAAGGCTTGTATAGTGCTTTACTCAAACAATGCGAGTAATTAAAATATTAATTAGAATAGTAATTAACATAGTAATTTAATTAGCTTACCATTTGTCGTAGATTAAGTACTTTTTGTCGATTTTCCATTCCGCAAACTTTTTGTTGGTAAGCTTGCTTGTATTTTTCTTTTGACTTCGGTGGCAATAAATTTCCAATTACTAATTTCGCTTGATTTTGAATGTCCGGCGGTGTTAAACACATTAAATCCGAGGATTCGTCGCTTTGAGAGTTCACTTTTTCAACAAAAACACAGAAAAAAATCACTTCGAACAACGCGCGAAAAGTCGAAAACAATATGGCCGCGCTTTTTTTTTCTGTGCAATGTGTCGACTGCCAGTACCCATACAGCCTAATTCTAAATAAATACTTTTTGCACCTGATGTTTGAGTTCTATTTATGAAACAAAACTCGACATTAATGTTTTTCTGGCCGCAAAACACAAGACATTAATGAAATTCCATACAACTTTTCTGGCGCCTAATCCAAGTAGCCCGCATGTCCGACTTTGCTCAAAGAAGGTTGTCGAATTAATGTCCACATTACGAGCTTTTTTGAGTAAAACAGTATTATTTTCATTATTGTAAACAACAGAACAACAACAATTCAGCTGTTTATGTGTTCTGGTCTACGACAAGTTTTTTGGGCAGTGTCACTGCTTCGTTGTTTACAATAATGAAAAGAATACTGTTTTATTGCCGCGAACGAAAAATCGCTGAACAAAAATAGCTCAGTTTAGTTACAAAATGTAAAAATCTGTGAAAATTTTGAATTTCCCGCCACGTTGCTATCGTCCACCCTTAATAGAACAAAAAGCTGGTACCTACCTATCCTGTACCCACGAAAGGTCAAACTCAATGATTTGGCGCTACCCACCATTGTAATTCAGTTCTTATTGTTCGCCAACAACTCTCATTATTCTCTGACTAAACAAAGATCTTTTGTGCGGCGCCTTCAGCGAGACACTTTCACCCTCCCTATGGTGCAATGTACGACACGCTCGGATACCCGACGGTAGCTCCTATCGCTAGCGGCGTAAGGGCGACAATCGAACAAAAAGGGGCACATACTTATTTGTACACACATGTCGTGTTAACAGCTGTTGTCGACTGGGGTAAACAAAAGGCAGACCTAAGTCGCCTTCGCCTTTATTTGGAACTAACACAACTATCACACGAGCAAGTCTCTAGGCAACTCGTGAGTATACAAATAAAATCTAAAAGATTTTATTCGTAGGTTCTAAGATCTGGAATCTAAACCTTAGGTCCTAAAAATAGTTAAGCCTCGCGTTGATAACCTAAGAAAAGTTTTTAGCAAAAAACGCATCCAGAAAGAAGATAATGTTTTTTTTCTATTGGCGGCGCTTCGCGTTGATAACCTTATGAAGAGTTTATTAGCAAAAAACGCATCCAAAAAGAAGATTTTTTTTCACTGGCGGCGCTAGTTGTGCCTAGGTTTGGGCCTTAAGCCATGTCAGAGTCCCTCTGGGCGGCCTTAAAACTCTGGCACCAGAGGTGGCCACTACCTCATACGATTAACTAAATCACTTTAGAATGTTCAGTGTGTATTATGATTTTTTGTTTCTACGTTACGAGTACTTTGTCGTTTGATTTGGACTTCTGTGAAGTACCTTACTCCATTCCCTGTGGGACAGATTGTAGGTGCAGAGGCCAGGTGCGGCGCCAGGTGGCTACGCTGTGTCGCTGAACCGGGGTGCGGTTAAAGAACTCCTTTTAATGCATTCAGATACGCATTTCCATATAAAACCCGAGAGCGACCACTTAGTGACGATTTCTAGGTTTCGGTTGCATGTTTTCAAGCGAAGGACGAAATCTCACGCGTGTAAACGCCGATCCAGAAACTGAAATTGATAGCAAGTCGACAAATACCTGGGGCCTGAGTCTGTAACGCAAAGGTGCCAAAATGGGCTCCCAGTTGACGAGGCAAGCTTATAGCAAAAGACAGCTGGGCCGCTCCGTACAACCTTTAGGCGCGCGCTCAGTTGAGACTGAGGCTGCATCAACTGGACTCGGCTGGAAGGAGCTAGAAGCTGCCGCGCAAGACCGCGAAGAATGGAGGTCTCTTCTACGAGCCCTATGTCCCTGATATAAGGGATAAAAGGACATCATCATCGCATGCCGGGACGCAGAAATACGTGCCAGGAAAGAAGACTTGACCGCGCCTCCCGGACTCTTTTCGCCGCCCCAATTGCGCCCGGTCTCTTCCCTCGCTCATACCGCATACCGCTAAAGAGACCTCTATATCGTCACAGCGCATGTCAAATCACGCGGTGTCTCAAGTCTCGAGGCTCCCACTTCAGACACGGGTTTCTTCTCCCCATCGATGTCTGTTCGACTAGCCGTTCTTAATCGATTAGCAAAGTTAAGCAACACAACAACGGCCGCGGTCAAACCATGGATGGGTGACCGCTAGTGGCAATAATATCTGAGCGCTTCCGTGCTTCGGAAGGCACGTTAAACCGTTGGTTCCGGTTGTTGTTGATTAATAAAAAGCCATGTCAGTGGCCCTTTGAGCGGCCTAAAAACTCGGACACCAAGGGTGGCCACTGTCTCATACGATTACCCAGTGGCGGATCTAGGATTTTGGTTTTGGGGGGGGGGGCTTGAACCCAATGAGCGTAGGTTTTCAAGATAAAAAAGCATACAAAATTTAGTTTCAGATGCTTTTTAGGGGAGCTCCTTAGCCCCCCTAAAAAGCCGAAGCTTACCCCAAACCGTCTGCCCGAAGGCGAGTCGCGTATTTATAAACACGCACGCGGGATGTGGGCTCGGGCGCGTATTTATAGTGCGCGCGCGCCCGAGTGCGTTGAACCCGAAGGTCGCTACCTGCGCCCGCGCACGTCACACACGAGGAAGGTCCGAGGGTGTCCGTTTACGGAAAACGAAGGCGTTGGTAGACGGATCTACTGGGGCAAGGAGGCGTGGTCGAGATAGGCAACAGTCTTGCTGTTAAGATGAAATGCGTCCCACAACTAGCGCCGCCAATGGAAAAAAAATCATATCTTATTTTTGGATGCGTTTTTAGCAAAAAACGCTCCTGCGATTCCTCGACGCGAGGCTTAACTATTTTTAGGACCTAAGGTTTGGATTCCAGATCATAGAACTTAAGAATGCAATCGATTCTCGCCAAAAGTGGCCACTTTTGGCGAGAATCGATTGCATTCGTAGGAAACCCAACCCTGGAATCCAAATCTTAGGTCCTAAAAATAGTTAAGCCTCCCTTCGAGAAATCGCAGGAGCGTTTTTTGCTAAAAACGCATCCAAAAATAAGATATGATTTTTTTTCCATTGGCGGCGCTAGTTGTGAGACGTATGGCGCCTTAAGTCCGAGTGATCCCTAAACCCAGTCGAGATTGGCGAAGGTCTTGTCACATTACACTTTCTCTACACTACACTAAGCTAGGGTGACTAAGCAGGATAGGATAGTATATATATGGTATAAGTTCGGAGATCGGTTGGCAGAACACCAGCCAGATGGTCCGACGATATAGCCCAAGTAGCCGGAAAACAGTGGTTGCGCCGGCACAGGATCCTGAGAGGTGGCGTGAGCATGAAGAGGCTTTTACTCAGCAGTGGGTGTTAACAGGCTGTTGAATTAAGCAAAGTGATCACCGCAAGAGCCTACTTAATCGGGATGTAGATAGGTGAATCAACACATGAAGGAAAGCTATGTTGTGGGGGCATCAAGCCTGATAAGATCCTCTTACTAAGAAATGTGTAAGACTGTAGATTGTGTAATCTATTAAAGTTCCATGAAAGAGTTGTTGCCATTTACAAAAGCCTAAAACCACCTAAATTGTGTTGGTGTAGCCAACACCTACTTATCGAATGTGAAATATTTATTTTGTCCCAGGCACTGCAGCGCCGAGTGGTCTTTTCACCCGTCTAGAGTGAGTGAAGGTGCCACTGGATGCTGTATAAACCATCTCATTACGTAGATGCAAAGGCCTTGCATAGTCGGGTAAAAAAATGTGTGTAAAGGAACAGTCACGTACCACATTCATGACAGACTGGCATATGCAGCACACACAATACACATTCTGATAGTGTATGTATGGTAAACTGAGAGGATGTCTGATATGATAAGTGAACAACAAACACGCAAGGAGTTATCAAAGGAAACGGAGCTCTTTTTAGAGTGCTACGCATTCTTAGATTAGAAAAACTGGTTCAGCGCGAGTCAGACTGAGGGTTCTGTAACTCCAAACAATTTTAAAAATCTGGTTTTAAATTTAAAATTAAAAAAAGAGTTGTGCTGGTCCGTCCCAAACTTCCAAACTTCCCAACTTTGAAATATAGACTCATAATTAATTAGCTTGCACTTCCTAGTAACATATGCATCATCTTCATCAACAGCCTGTTAATACCCACGGCTGAGTAAAGGCCTCTTCATGCTCACGCCACCTCTCACGATCTTGCGCCAGGCGCAACCAATGTTTTCCGGCTACTTTGCCTATGTCCTCGGACCATCTGGCTGGTGGTCTCCCAATCGATCTCTTCCCCTCTCGGGGTCGCCATTCCGCAATGGACTTTGTCCATCTGCCATCAGTACGTCTCGCCAGGTGTCCTGCCCACTTCCATTTCAAAGAAGTTATGCATTTTCGCATACTAGGTATTATCAAATGTTAAATTCTATAGGCACTGAGGCCTCAGATTCCATCATCATGGTGGATCACTAGCAACGATGCATGAGGTAGCCATAAAGGGAATAAGACTGTCAATCCATACCAAAGCTTAGTTTAGTTAGCATGTTAGAGGGCTTCCTAATTTTGGATTGGGGCAAGTAATCTCAGCTGCTTGCATAACATATAACGCACAATATTTTCTAAAGGTACCCTGCCCACCGATTCAATTGGTTGGCATCCAGTCAAATACCTAGGCAGAGTAGGTAGGTTTCACAATACCCCTCTAGAAACCATTCTACGAGTTAATTATCTCCATTTGGGACGCTATCTGGCGCCCAGAGTGTAACGCAGATGCCCCTGCGCGCAGCGAGCGACATTTTTGCCGAGGGCAAGGCATGCATGCGCGAGCTATGTTTATATTATACATGTGGGTCTGCCAATGGCCGAGGCGAAAGTTGCATGGCGATTAGCACGCGAGCGCGATGCGTTGGGAGGTGGTTCTTACCTGTAGTTTTGCTCGTAGTCCCAGTAATCCTTGTACCGCGGGTGCCAGCGGGGACCCCCGCGGGAGTAAGGGCGCCTCGAGCCTCCCTGGCTCATCCTTGCTGCGCCATTCCGTTGCGTATCGATCGAACGCCGCCCGCCCGGCTAGCGCGCGCCGCCACGAGCGACGCCTTCAACACACACTGCACAGCACCACAACACTTTCACAGCCGAGCTAATCCACCAAAAGCACTGAATATCCACGAATTTTAGGGCTCCCGTGAAGACCCTGCCTCGGTGTTTTGGAGAACACTGCAATAGTGTGAAGTTGTTTCCGGTTCGCGCACGCAGGCGCACCAACGTCGGAGATTGACGACAGAGGCGAACTCTCGCGGCCGATTTTGGAAGCTCGTTCAAAAGCGACCGCCAACAATAGTTTTTTTTAGAAATAGGAAATAGATTCACAGGAAAATTATATTATTCCCGTAATTGCGGTAATACTCATTTTGATTTGGATAGGAAATTCAATATTAATGGTGTAGAACGCAATATGCGCACCAAATTAATAGTCTGAAGCGAAGTATTGATTTTATATTACGTATCGACACAAATTACCCTTTCTAACCTTTCTTAACTTCTCGAGTCTCATAAACACATTCGTAGTTATCGTCAAAGGAAGCGGAGGGAGTTAGACGTGTTATCGCTCACGCAAAATGGTTCGTCACCGTTCACATAATTAATGTGAATCAGATAGTCATTCCAATATTACGTTGGCACTGAACTGGGCACTTCCACAGGCTCACTTTGTCTTTTAGAACTTTTCGTAACTGTTTTACACCCAAAAATGATGCTGGAAAATGAGGAAAATCTAATAAAATAATAAAACGCAGTGCGCACAAAACACGCCCGCCCGACCGTAAGCGACGATAACGTAAGCCTATAAAAAAAAGTTAACACAACTTGTTTGCTGTACCCATTAGCAAAAAATCGCTTTAGAGCGCTCACTAATAATATTTCCACTGAACGAACTTCATTTCCAGATTTCTTTCAAGCGCTTTAAGCGCTGCATAGGCATAAAACCCCACCCATTGTTGTTATAGTGCTGCCAACCTAACAAAGCTAAACAACGCGAAGTTAGCCACATTCGATATGACATTCTATCGATCTCCCTTTTCCGCCCCACAAATTGAATAGGGACGAAGCTATTGTTGCTTTTTGTTTGCATTCTACAGGGGGCCGGGAGATTCAAATGAATCGAATAAATTATCTTCAATCTGATAGGCACACACGTTGTATTGCATCCTAGCGTTTTAAACAGTATTTTTAATTCCTATTACCCCATATTTATGTATCTGCGATTCTGCGTGCTCAGTAAGAGTACTATGGTATTCATTCTTTTCAATAAATAACTAAGTAAGTAAGCAGTAAGGATGGTATAGATGCTGGGCAAGCCTACTCCATCTAAAACAATGTCCCAGGCACTGCAGCGCCGAGTGGTCTCTTCCATATGTACGTAACTTTGAAAAGAAACAAAAGTCATAGGTACAGTCGGCCAGTCTCAGATACCCTTTTTTGTTCGATTGGCGCCCTTATGCCGCGCGCGGTAAGAGCTGCCATGGGGTATCTGAGATTGTGGCCGACCGTACATGCCTGCACCGGGATTCGAATAAGTAAGTAACAACATTATCCATGAAAATATTTTATTAAAGTACATAAGTAATCGAATCATTTATGGTATTTACAACGTAGCAGATGTAGTGTTCGCTCCTAGAGCTCGTAGTCGCTTGGGTCGTACAGTTCTGATAGCAGTCGATAGACGTAGGACGGAGAGCTGCCGCCGCTGCAATGAAGAAAGTAATTTGTCATGTGAGTAATCAATAAACTTAATCTTTTGGCAGTGAATCTCTAGAAAAGGAGATCTAGATGGGCTGCCTCTAAAGGCTCCTCTACACGTCTACAGAGGCATCTGCAGACGTCATCTCCGGATGCGTCCGCCGACGTGTAGAGGGGGTGATTTGCGCATCTGTGGTAGGTATTTAACGTCTGGAGACGCGTCCGCCTCGAATCCGATGGTTGTCGGTTTTTTGGCACACATCAAAGGGTTTCGGCTCGAACCTCCGGCGTCTGTCCACACGTCTGCCGACCAGAGATGGGCGGTGGGTATATACCCAATCTACCCATTTGGGTATTTACCGGGTACATTGGGTATATACCCGGGAAATACCCGTATGCACCCATTTGCTGGGTATATACAATTTGTGACTAAAAATTAACAACAAAGTATGCCAATCAGTTCTACACCATGTTCCCTACACAAAGTACGTCTTAGTAATTTTTCGTAGAACGCATATTTACAAAGTTATGCATGTTTTTGTGATTTATTTGTATGAAAACGATTATTCATAAGGACATTTATCTTATATTTTTATAGAATTAACAACGGGTAAGTTTAAAAAGTATTTTGTCATACTTTGTGTGACTAATATAATAGTTTTTAATATGAATTTAACAATAATTATTATTGATTAGGAACCAAGTGTCAAAAATTTATATTTACATTGAAACGGTAAACAATACACTGATGAAGTCAGGTCGTTTCGGTCTAATTAAAATGCGAAGACGGGTTAAGTGTTGCAAATAACAAAAATGTATAATCATAAAGTATGGTTTTATGTTTGTTCTTCCCGAACAAAGAATAACTATAACTTATTACATTCGTTTATTTTATTTACTTTATTTTGCAAATGACATTGCGCTCGAAATGCTATACGGTGAAATGTAAGCCGTCCAGCCACCTCTTTACGTCCGAGTCGGCCTCATCTACACCGCCGCCTTGGATGGCGAACCGCGGGTAGTCGTAGTTGATGTGGAACATCGTCTGAACCCGCCCGCACACGCAACTCGGGTCCGACCCACAGTTACATTTTGTGTATTTAGCTCCGCACACCTTCCCCGTAAGACCCGGAATCTATTTATTTGAGTCCAGTGCTTTCTGGGAAGATGGAAACCTAGCACACGGATATCTGGCTCGGACTCGAGATGCTTGTTAGGCAGGTCGGCAGATGTTCACCGATCCCGCCATTTCTCCATCAGCGTTCTGCCGTCCTGCAAGAGTTCATGGGCCTGCATGGTATGGCAAGATGGTTGCAATTCTCTGATGCAACCCCGGTTCGGTCAAAATCCCACCAAAATTGAGGGTTGCTTTGACCAAGTGCTTGTACTAACTTCTAACATCGAAGCAGGATTCCAAAAGAAACTCAAAACAGTGGCGGTATTGGTGGATCTCAGCTCAGCATTTGAAACTCTCTGGAACATGTCTGGAAACAGGGACAGTCAGGGACTACCCTACGAGCTCGTTTTTTTTTTTTTTAATGCAACGCACGTATCGTCTTTATGACGCCCTCCTTTCAAACGCCAAAATCTGAACAATAGTTACGCAGGGCTTAGTCCTGGCGCCTACGCTTATCAACGTCTACGTCAGTTACCAAAAGTCTCCGGTTGATCATTTATGTAGGCGACGACATTGCCATCACTGCACAAGCTTCGACACTGGACAAAGCGACAACACTGGTTCAGGAAGCCGTTGCAAAGTTTAAGCGATATTTCATCGACTGGGGACTTAAACCTAACCCATGTAAAACTGTGAGCTGCTCCTTTTACCTCAACAATAGGCAAGCTAGTAACTGAAGCTGTTAAACCCAGGCTATCTTGGTGCAACTCTAGACAGAACCTCCACTTTTAAAGCTTCCTTCAAGAAAGTAAAGAAAATGGTATCAAACAGCTGCAACCTGATACGGAAACTGGCAGCGATAACATGGGGCTGCAAAGCGAATACACTGCGCATATCAACACTAGCCCTTGTCCATAGTGCGGCCCGAGCCAGTGTAGGCCGGCCATCATACTGACCTGGTTGACGTTGAACTGAACAGCGCCATTAGGAACATATCCGGAACCGTCAGACCCACAAACAACAATTGGCTTCCCGTCATTTCCTACATATTCCCGTCACGTCTGTGAAGATAATTTAATGATCAGAATAGAGTATGATAAGATCAACAATATGCCGCACCTGCCACTAGTACCTTATCTTCAGGCAACTCACAGTGATCTTCGCCTAACATCAGAGAGATCTTTTGCCATGTCATGCAGGCCCACGAACTCTTTCAGGACGACAGAACGCTGATGGAGAAATGGCGGGATCGGTGAACATCTGCGGACCTGCCTAACAAACATCTCGAGTCCGAGCCAGATATCCGTGTGCCAGGTTTCCATCTTCCCAGAAAGCACCGGACTCAAATAAATAGATTCCGGGTCTTACGGGAAGGTGTGCGGAGCTAAATACACAAAATGTAACTGTGGGTCGGACCCGAGGTGCGTGTGCGGGCGGGTTTAGACGATGTCCCACATCAACTACGACTACCCGCTGTTCGCCATCCAAGGCGGCGGTGTCGATGAGGCTGACTCGGATGTAATCAGGTGGCTGGACGACTTACATTTCACCGTATAGCATTTCGAGCACAATGCCATTTGCAAAATAAAATAAATAAAATAAACGAATGTAATAAGTTTTAGTTATTCTTTGTTCGGGAAGAACAAACATAAAACCATACTTTATGATTATACATTTTTGTTATTTGCAACACTTAACCCGTCTTCGCATTTTAATTAGATCGAAATGACCTGACTTCATCAGTGTATTGTTTACCGTTTGAATGGAAATATCAATTTTTGACACTTGGTTCCTAATCAATAATAATTATTGTTAAATTCATATTAAAAACTATTATATTAGTCATACAAAGTATGACAAAGTACTTTTTAAACATACCGGTTGTTAATTCTATAAAAATAAAGACAAATATCTTTATGAATATTCGTTTTCATACAAAGAAATCACAAAAACATGCATAACTTTGTAAATATGCGTTCAACGAAAAATTACTAAGACGTACTTTGCGTAGGGAATATGGTTTAGAACTGATTGGCATACTTTGTTTTTCATTTTAATAATTTTCATTATACTTGAAATCACAATATGAATGTACCCAGCAAATGGGTGCATACGGGTATTTACCGGGTACATATCGGGTAAATACCCGCAGGTGGGTATATACCCGGGTACGTGCCCATCTCTGCTGCCGACGCATCAGTTTGATCGTAGATGCGAATGAGAGTGCACGCGTGCTTCTTGTGGTTTAATTCCCCCGAAATGACTAATATGAGCGCCGAGGG